>JAQMYM010000004.1:13024394-13038068 GCA_030014255.1 Parauchenoglanis ngamensis | reverse complement strand
ATCCTGTAGTTCGGTTTCTGAGTATTTCTTAATGTCCAGTAATGTTTCCCGTGGGTAAACATGAACACCGCTTGTTCTGGTGTCCATGTGCCGACCGAGTCGCGCCAAGAAACAATAAAAGAAACAAATAGCACAAAAAAGCACCATTTCAGATCCGGAGTGGCCGCTGCGTGCTCACTGCCGCGCCGCCATCTTGATCAGGTTGTTCATGATTTCTCATTCTCACTTGTGGCAAAGGTATCATCCTACAACAGTGCAAAACTTAATGTCAATGAGCTCTTCAGTAAGCACCTTAGTAATTTCACTTTTTGTCTATGGAGATTCCATAGTTGCATAGTTATTTGCTTAATTTCATTCAGCTGTTATCAATGGTATTATAGTGTATTTACACATTAAGTTTCTATTGACTTCAGAATGATCAGAATATATCAGAATGATGCATTCAAATATTTGTAAACTTTTCTGCTGGCAGCTTATCTGTCATGCAAGTCTTTGCAGGTCACAGTGTTTGTTTATATCACACACAAATGTGCCTTACAATCCTTGTAAAGATTTCCTATTGACATAATTATTAGCTAATAATGCAGCTAATAATGTAACAACTAACACTAACCGTAACCCTAACCAGGCAGTTACTAAGGATGAATGATATCAATGCATCATTCATGTTCATGTTAATGAATGTCATCTTACTTTGTCCCATGAGCTTCATATATGACTGCTCGCCCAAGTCTAACCTCCACCAGATGTCAAGTGAACCTTTCTGACAAGCTTTCTTTAAAAAAAACCCTCCTGTCTGTGTTTGTATCTGTTTAGAACACATTATCTGTTCATTACAGATAATGTATTCATATTTGGTTACATGCCTTAAATTGCCTTTGGATATATGCCTTACATGCCTCTCTCTCTCTCTCTGCTGATCACTCTTCTGCAGACTTGAATAGATTAGCCTCTGTTGTGGAGCTGTAAAATGTAACAGAGAGTATGGAGGAGGCTAAGTGCTGCTAAACTGTCTGCTGTTAGACATAAAATGCCCATATTGAATGCCAAACAAAGAAACAATAGCTACATGTTCAATATAGCACCATCACACTCTTTATCTCACTCCCATTCTTACATTCACTAGAAGGAAAAAGAGTGAAAAGAAAGAGAGTAAAAACGGAAAGGCGATTGTGTGTATTGAACGTAGAGTTGGAATAGACTTAGACCTGATTAATACTTTGGTTTAAAATGCGTCCCAGAAATGAAATCGCTAGCAATCAGAGGGCAGTTTACATTCTAATGGAACATTTAATGTAATAAATGCAAACCATTTAACAACTCTAATGGCATTTTTATTATGTAGTATTTAGTCTATTTGACTCAAATTGTGGTGCGCATACCCCAGCTGGTGTGGTTAATTTGGCCAGTTGCAGAAGGTGAGCAACCAATGAAGGCTATGTAAGAGCATTTCCAGAATTTTCTCCCACATGCCACAGTAATTTATTCTTTGTACTATTTGCACAATGTGAAACTGAACTGGATCAAAAATAAAATGAATCAAAAGTTTAAAGTTTGCTCCTATTTTCACAAAAGGCATATTTCCTTAGTCAAACAGACTGGTAAAACTTAAAATAAATGTACATTGGTAACCACTAAATATTAATCTAGTAGTGTACATTAACAGACATTACTACACAGCAGTAATGAATCGATTAATCATTAACTACTCATAGTAAAGACAATTAATTGAATGTTTAAGTATTAATTGAAGTGTTAATTGAAGTATTAATGGTATATATGTTATAGGTATCAGTGGGTTAAATAATATTAATAAATTGCTGTGCACAGTGTCCATATTCCAAATTATTCCAGACTTCTTCTGGTAAAGGCTGAGATTAGGGAACACATACTATGGTCCTCCTGTGTGTTCTATTCTCTTTAAATACCTTTGCATATTTCATCAGTATTAACTTACTGTGAATACTGTATAGGTATACTGTAATTAAATATTAAAACTTTATTTTTCTTTAGGTACTGCTTAACTATAATCACATTCCTTGCAACAAGTTTCCACTCAGGGGCACTTTATTATTGCTTTTATTATTATTATAAGCATTAATTAAATATAGTCATCAATGTATAACCTTATATAGTCCTTTCTGTTCTTTATTGTAATTTTCAAAACATATATTCCTTTGTCAACAATTCATTAATGTAAGAGTGCTTAAAAAGAGTTGTTTAAAATGAATTAATCACTAATTAATCCAGTGTTCCTGAATAATAATAATTAAAAAAAAATGTTCAAAGCTATTAAATATCATTGATGCTTTGATCATAACAGACATCTGTTATAATAAGTTATACAAGTATAAAGTAATATAAATTAATATAACTGCTTATTACATATATTACATTTTCCTAAAGGCTTTATTAAGTCTGATCAAAAGTATAGTATTATATTTCTAACATACCATGCCAATATTTTACCATGACATCAAAAATTGGGTCACTAAGTTTAAAACAGTAAATAATCTTAAAATAATTAAATAAAAAATAAAAATAATAGGGTGTCATGTAAAGGCATGATTCGTTATGTGCAGGGGTTCACTATCCTCCTGTGTCTTCCTCATGCTCCTCAAAATTTGTCAGCTGGAGTTGTAAATATCTTTGTTATATCTGCAAGCATTCCTTCATCCTGCTGTTGAGAACACTGCATACATCTCTGAAACCTCAATTGCCAGCTCTCCATTAAGAAAAGAAAATTGTAGTCATTAATTAGATTTATTTGGCTTTCATTGCTACTTCTGAAAGTTGAAAGGAATGAGCTAGCAGTTAAATGGAGTAATGTAACTATTGTATAGTGCTTCCACAGTGCAGAGTAAGCAATTAGCCACACAGTGGTGTCAGCACCAGGGCACAGCTCTCACAACAGCTCCAGTGCAAGTGCACTGGCTGCACCACTTATCTCAGCATGTGTGACAGTTTGGAGAACAAAATGCTCAAATTAGATAATAAAATAAATAGAGGGAAAAAACCCCCAAAATAAATGGACCCTGTACTAAAGCAAATACATCTGAAGCAACACAGTGTGATAGTATCTTATTAAACTGTTTTGAGTTAGTAGTCTATCAGAATCAGATAATTTATGTGTGTCCAGTGTTTGAAGGGTTACTTTAAAAATGTATTCCAATACGATTACTAATTACCTCCTAAAAATGTAGTCAGTAACTTAATCTAATTAACACAAAATTAATGTAACTGATTACTTTCTGTCACTTTTGGACTACCTCAATTTCCACCCAGTGAACACATTTTTTCACTAGAGGCCAAGATAATGAAGTGACTGTAAGATTAGCTCTGATTTCAGCAGTTCACTAATTACATTAGTGACATTTATCAGATAATCTGTCACAAGTTATCAAGTGCTCATGTTGACCAAATGAATGTTTATACTCATTCAGTATAAGCATTATATATGAATGATACTGAATAAACAATCAGATTAACTCAAGGTGACAGTATGTAGTCTACATCGTTTACTGCTTATCAATTTTGTGTATTTATCAAACTGTGTATTTCAAGGCATGATTTGTTCAAATTTCAAACAGACAAATTCAAAATAAAGATAAAATAAATATCTACTGCCTGTTTTGCTCAGCGATACTCTCCGATGCTAAGTTAATTTTGCTTGTTGTGTGCAAATCGAATCCAAAGATTTGCATTTGACTCTCAGTTTTCAATGCCCAAGATTAGTGAATTGACTCTTTTTGAGATCAAAAGCAGCGTCATAAAAATAGGCTAGTTTAACTTTTTACTTTTTAAGCTAATTGATTCAAATGGCTTCACTTGTTACTGCTTAACATAGTATAACAAAGCTGTTCTGGACAATTCAAGCAGTAGCATCACACCTCTCCTTACATTCACCCAAACGAATGATAATAATACTCACATTAAAACACAAGTTATATCATGAAGCCAGCAAGGTGGTGTACTGTAAGGTCCTACTGATGTTTCTGCACCTCCATTCCACTCAAATGTTTTTTTTTCATGAAGCAATGTATGAAGTGTGCTTCTTAATGCAGTTCAACTAATAATGATTAATAATAATGAATTAATGATTATTGGCATTTTTTTTACTATCGATTTTTATTAATTTTGTTGATTAGTTGTTGCAGCTCTTATTCATTTCATATAATCTTGTAAATAATCCCCATTTTTACTAAATGAATCTGTAATCTGATTACAGCTTTTTTCCTGTAACTATAACGGAACACGGTTACCTTTTTTTGTATCCTAATTACGCAGCATTGTTCCATGTATTCCGTTACCCCCCAAGCCTGTGTGAGGCAGTATCACCAATGCAGGTTTTGCACTTTCATCTGGGACTCAATAACTATGACAGCGTCACCTTGATGAGCAAAGTAATACATTTTCTATACAATTTTTCTGTAACAATAAGGACATAACATAATCATAAATCATAATCATTAGTCACAAATACTTTGTCTGCATTCTAGTGTGCTCAAAAGTTGTCTGTAATGACACCATTCATGTCATTATTATTTAATCATTTTGCTTAGTGTCTGTTTTGGATGGAGCCCAGAATTCTCTTTCAATTGTATTCACAGTCATAAGATTAATCTGTATAGCTCAGCACAACCCACATGAAATATTCTTCTGCAAGTAGCTTACAATAGCAATTTTCTTCCAGACAAGGCAAAATACTAAAGTCCAACTTTCATGTTTATTCATTCATTATTATATTAGTCAATGCCATGGTGGATCTGAAGCCTATCCCAGGAGCACTGGGTGCAAAGTAACCAAGCACCCTGTGTCCATCACAGGGTACTCCGCACACACATTTGCACACTAATTCTAGGGACAATTTAGCATGTTTTGGGAGGTGGGCAGAAACCAGAGGAAATCCACACAGATTTGAGGAGAACATTAGAAACTCTGCACAGGCAGTAACCTGTGTAGTTACCCACTTCCGCACACAAGTTCAGTTCACTATGTCCAGATGTACAAGTTAGTACAATTTTCTTGGGTATTAGTAAATCTATACATTGTTGAAAACATCATAACATAACAATAAAAAAAAATACATGATACCGCTTTCCCAGACTTTCTCATTATTGTGGCCCACATTTGCTGCTCTCAAGGAGCATGTCCTGAGAACCCATATTCAAGTCAGAGTGTAGGGTCAGGCAGATATTGCTCAACAGGAGTTCTTTGACCCATTACTTGAATGGATATTACAAAGAAAAGGATGGCCAGCTGAGACCAATCACAACAAAGTCTCTGCCCACACCAGAAGCCATCATTGAGATGATAAGATGTCAATGATGGAGATTCTGTTCTTCACACAAGTGTTCATGCAAATCACAGGCACAGAGCAATGTCACTTTGGCACAGACTGCCAGAATGATGAAGACTCTCGGGATATCACATTTGTCAGTGACAGTGGTGATGACAGTGAGGATGATGAAAATGTGTAGACTGTTCTCTAGACTTTCCTACCTAACAATTTGATTGAGTGTTAAGTATAATTACCTTGATTTTTTTTCAATACATAAATATCAGATAACTAGAATTATCAGGCAGCCAAGATATGAGAACTGTAAAATAATTTTGTTATGCATATTCTTATTCTTCTTCATCTTTCAGCTTATTCCCTGTTCGGGGTTGCCACAGCATCTGTCGTCTGGTTCATCGATTTGGCTGGGGTTTTCATCCAGTTTTTCTGCCGGATGCCCGTCCTAATGCAACCCTCCTAATTCATCCGTGCTTGGGACCGGCACCATGAAACACACACTGTGCCCCCTACTGGCTGGGACCATTCACATTCAAAATCACACCTATGGGCAATTTAAAGTAGCAGTTTAGCCTAATTCACAGTAGGTGAATTATTTAACCTTATGGACCATGGGAGGAAGTCCACACATGCATGGGGAGAACATGCAAACTCCACACAGAAAGTCAGCCTGGGTGATCAGGGTATCATACCCAGGACCTTCTTGCTGTGAGGATACAGTGCTATCCACTACACCACTGTGCCAGCCTTTTGTTATGAATATTAATATTGGCTAAAACCCACATTGGCTAGTTATTCAAGTATTCTTGGCCATCCTTATTTAGTAAACTTCAGAGGAATTTCAGAAAAGGTTTGCCACAAAAATCATGCAGAGATAATGAGAGCATCATTGAGTCAGTTAATTGGTGGTAAAAAGCTAAAACATCCACCAAGACACAGGGCAATAACCATCTATATCCATTTTTAATTAGTACCATTGGATTCCTTGCCCCAAAAATGTATATTTGGCTGCTGGAATTTTGATCCTAGGTAATTCAGGAGCTGGGAAATTCAGAAATTAGAATATAAAGGTCACCATTTTGAAAATCCAAGATGGCCACCATAACGACACATGAGAAAATGGAGTCAAAGATTTTCCCTTTTGTTATTCTAGAAAGTTTCCAAAAATATATAGCTTTCATAATTCCTCAAGAATGTGAGTGGAATTGCACAAAGGACCTGATTATCATGCCAATGCCAAAATCCAGCAACTAAAAAAAATGATTGCTATTTTCCCTACAGCATTTTTTTTTTCATATGTAAGCAAATTTGAATTAAATAGACAACCATAAAATCACAAAGCTTTCTAAAATGAAAGTTTACTATTCATCAATGCTTTGTTGAATACAGAATGGTAATAGTTATACTAAATGGTAAAGGTTCTTCCACGTTAAACCATCTAATAACATGCTTGTTGATGTCATTAATGCTAACTTGGAAGGGTTCTTACTAAACCTCTATAGTGCATACACAAATTGGGGGTACTTCCAGGTAGCTGGCATATTGTCAGTGGCTCCTGTAAATATGAACAGAACAGGCTGAAACCAAAACATTGTTGATAATTGTTATTTAGTGTTATTTAGTGATATATATTGCAATCAGCATACTTTAATAGTACTGATGTAAATTAACATATTGGTTTATATGGCCAAAAGTTTGTGGATACCTGACCGTGATACCAGTATGTGGTCCTTCCCCAATCTGTTGCCACAAAGGAAACACATAATTGTTTAGGAAGTCTTTGTATGATGTAGCATTATAATTTCCCTTCAGTGGAACTAAGAGGCCAAACTTTTTCTGGCATGACAATGCCCCTGTGCACAAAGCAACTCCATGAAGACTCCATGGTTAGCCAAGGTCGATCTGGAAGAACTCTAGTGTCCTGCACTGAGCCCTGAACTCAACCCCACTGAACACCTTTGGGATGAACTTGGACACTGAATGTACCCCCAGGACTCCTTGCTTGACATCAGTGCAGGGCCGTAGCCAGCTACAAGGTCACCAAGGTCTGTACCTTGATAATTTCTAAGAGCTAAAAATAAAATTTGAAGCTAAATATCACCTGAATAATAAAAAAAAACACACAGCAGTTGAAAATGACTCTTTGCCAATGTAATTCATTTCAGATGTGTTATTAATAGTGTCTGCTGTGTGTGTGTGTGTGTGTGTGTGTGTGTGTGTGAGAGAGAGAGAGAGAGAGAGAGCTAGAGCATTCAGTATCAGCATGATAGAGGATGTGTGACTCGTGAACCGCAGAAGCGCACTTCACTGAAAGCGGTTCTAATTCACGTTGGGTGCGTGTGATCATTCAGTATTGTAATTGAGGATGCCCAAGCTGTGCAGCAGCACTTCCACAGAAAGCAGTTTGAAATTACACACTTTGGGAAGCAGCACTGAGGTGTGTTTAAGAACTTGAAGACAGTATGTCACTGTGTAAGAAAAAACAATAATCGTTATCTGTAAAAATAAATAAATAAATAAATAAAAAACTTTCCAAAACAGCAACCTGCAATAGAGTCTGGAGTAAAGATAATTGTATGAAACTTGTTAAATATAAGTGTAAGCTAGGCTACTCTGGCCATGTTAAAGGTTGTGTTTCTTTAATATTATGCCTAATGGGCTAGATTAGGCTAACTAACCTTTTTCACACATCATCATTAATTAACAAACATAATAAGCTTATGACAGGGACTGTATGAATAATAGTGTCCATAGAAACATTTCAAGGCCAAATTTGTATATCAAACAAGTGTATTTGATGTTAGCTTATAATGGTGTGCTATAATGTTCTTATGACATAGGCCTAAATTCATTCAGTAAGGCACATTTATATAAAAGTTCCACATAGCTTGATGTAGCTTAAACTAAAAATTAATTGATATTAACTCTAATTTAACACCGCCTATCCCCGAGGAAACAAGCTGCACAGAGCAGGACAGAGTGAACAGTTTAAGTTTAAAATTAGTCTTACTCATGGCACATACATGATACATGGTATATTTTTAAGAATTTGTGTTTGTCAGAATTCCAGCAGTGTTTCTTGCAAATAGAAAGAGGCCCCCTGTATGTAATGTGTGATTGACGAGAAAGCCCTACCCACCCCACCCTACCAACTCCCATCCCCCTTGCATTGTGTTATGTCCATAATTGTGCTTAGTGTTGTTTTAAACTTCTTATATATTTACTGTATATCCATTATTAGTGCAAGTCAACAACTACATGAAAGTTTTAGTTTTTTACCTAACAATGGGTAACATTGTCCATGCATGCAAACGCTTATTTATATCCCATGTTAACATGGTTAAAGACAACATTATTTCTGAGGACTGAGAAGTTGACCATTCATTTGTTATATAAAATATTTCTTAATGTCAATAATTATGCCACACATAATTGAGAGAAATAAAACTCCTTTTGAGAGAAATAAAACTATTATTTACTAAAGAAAAAGTGTTATTTTTATGGGTGAAGGGTTTTTTTTTTTGTAATTATTAGCTATTAGCCAGAAAAGTAATAAACATATTAAGCATGATTTGAGGTTAAAAAAATTATAATTTGTCAATTCAGTGCTAACATTTATTAATTTAATTCCTTTATATTAGTCATCAAAATTAGGTGGTTACTCACATGTT
Organism: Parauchenoglanis ngamensis; assembly: GCA_030014255.1. NCBI lineage: Eukaryota > Metazoa > Chordata > Actinopteri > Siluriformes > Auchenoglanididae > Parauchenoglanis > Parauchenoglanis ngamensis. The sequence continues at coordinate 13,029,101 of JAQMYM010000004.1, read as the reverse complement.
ATATTTGAACCCCTAATTCACAAATTTTGAGGTGATATATCTTGATGAAAAGGATATAAACTTAGTCTTCAGATCATGGGGGTGTAAGGATGTGTGCATGATTCTGAGTGTGTGCACTTTCTACATGATATACTGCATGTTCATTTTTTTAAGTGTTTATTTAGGTGTTCTTTTAAAGTTGTTTTTTAAGCCTGTCGCCACATGCACACAGTTTGTACCAGGTTTCAGGTAGATCCTTTATTGATTTGTCATTTGTAAAACCTCAGCCAGACTTATTTATCTAGTGAGCCAAAGCAGTATGAGTTTGTTACAGACATTACATTGCTCTTTCACATACATTCCAATGAAAATCTTACAAAATTGACTGTAGGGAAGTGCCAGCAAATCTAGGGCACATAACAGCTATGTAGGTTTATAACCCAAAACCAGTTTCACATTTATCTATTATAAGTAATAAGTATAAGTAATAAGTATAAGTAAGTGTGGTTTATAAGATTTATAAAGAGCTTGAGCTTTGAGCTTATTTATTACTACAATGTAAGACATGTTGTAAGTGCAATTTATTATTCTCATGACCCAAATCACCATTCTATCTGTAGCGTCTCACCTTAACTCTCTAGAAGATGTACTACAATACCCTTACAGCACTGAGATCAATTCTTTATACTATTCTCCTTCATAATCTTTCTTTAACAATTTTGCAGGTCTCTACACCAGACCTAGCATTTCAGCATTTGGAGTCAATCATTACACTGAAGGCCAATTAAAACTAGATTTGTTTCTGAAGCATTTTAGAGGCTTGTCATACACTACAGATGCACATTCATTTTAACCAGCATTTCAATCCACAAAAGGTCAGTGAGATGCATGTTTGTTTTACACTGTCTTTGCCTAAGTTCTCAAGCAATAACAGAATAAACACTAATACACAGTTTATTCACTGCCTCAGTCTTTTGTGTCATGTTTTAAAGTAGACTGTACTGTAAATAAAGCTGACACAATGTTGAATGTCTCCATCTCTCATGTGTCATATATGCTTTCTCCAGTGACTGCTAGACAACAGCAGGTCCCTAAAGTACTCATCCCTGGAGACTCATAAAATTGTTATGGCCTCTCTCAGGTGTTTAAATGTCAAAATCCACATAAAGGAGGTTTTTTAAATATTTTAACTAACATGCTTTCTGTTCATTTCTTAATTTCTATATTTGTCTTATGTCTATATTTGTTTGTGGATTGTATAAAGGCAATTTTAAAATACATAAGGTGAATTTGGCAATCTGGGACATTGCGTAATATGGGGCATCAGCTTCAGCATCTAAGCTTCTGTTCTAACAATATCTAGTCAAGACTTTTACTATAGGCTTAGCATGGATGTGATGTGACTGAAATCACAGGATTTGGGAGTGATGTCACAGAAAGGAAAGGGCAAATGTCAACCAGAAGCTCCCCCTGGGAATTGCATGGTACGGTCAGTGACAGGATTTTGACAAGATTATGTTCAGGATATAAATCTGTCATAATTAAGACAATGTTTGTAATTGCTATCAAATTATGTTTGTGATGTATTCACCTAACAGTACATGTATGAAAGTGTTGAAAATGTGTTTTAGGGTTTTTTTTTTCCCAAAATTTTTTTGTTGTCCCACGTTATCAAATTTGATTGAGAATGTGGGGCAGCATCCTTTGGATAATCTGGGACAGTCATTTATGTTCTTTAAATGGGGGAAATATGGTTTTTGGGACTTCCTGAACTTGTGTACATAGTTATTCAGTCACATCATATCATTTCATATAACCCCGCTTTGCTGGAGTATAAAATGATAAACTAAAGAGATGTGGCATATGATCTGCAGTGTAGTTGATGCCGCCATTCTCAGCTGTCCATTGCTGCTTGGTAACAGGACTGGCTGTCGAATCCAAAGATTCAGACATCTTCCTTCACACAGTTTTTCCACCTTTTCTGCTGCTTCCGCCAGTGGGCTTCCCGCATTTGAGTTCTCCAAATAGCAGTTGCTTTGGGATTTGGGCATCGTCCATCCTGGACACATGGCCGAACCAATGGATCCTGTTGCCTCTGAGCATAGTCTCGATTGTGGTAATGTTAGCACGATGCAGCATTTCTGGATTCATCACATGCTGCCACCATTTGATGTTTAAGATCTGCCAGAGGGAACATTTCAAGATGATGGATGTGGTATTGTGATAAGTGATTGCATTAGGTCCACAGCAGGTAAAGATTCCACAGCAAAGGGTTTCTAGCCCCGTACCATGAGCAAGAAGGCTGCCTTCTTCCATGCTTGCATCCGTCAAGGCTAGATTATGGAGTGGAATCACATGGTGACAAAAATCACCATATCTAAGCAAGTGAGGCAATTAGTTATCAGAGGCTATCAGTGAGCTGACCCTGATTTTTTTCTTGGGGTTTTTTCCAATAGATCCACCATGGAGGCACAATGGACAGTCTTCACCATGAGAGATGCTAGATAGAATAGTTGCTTGTTGATGATGAATTGGCTATATTTTGTACTTCACGTGATGCTGGATATGCGGAGATCAGTCTGAGATGCCTAGATGTTTTAAGGCCAACCAGAATGGTGCTACTCCTCCATTTATCATTACCTGATTTTTATAAGTTCATATAAATTAATGAAATTTCTATGAATAAATAAAAGAAAATGGTGACATTGAGCTTGGCATGTGTAAAGTAAGGTGATTTTTTTTAAGCCTAATACAAGTATCCCAAATTACAAAGTAACCTGTCCCAGGTTCAGCCAGAATTTTTCTTTTTGGCACAAAGATGAACAATAGGTGTGGCATGTCTCCTTTGGGTATGATATCTACATTCTTTCTTCTAGTGCGGTTAGAAAACATCTTAGTGGTTACAGAATATAGGTATAATGTGTTGATTTAATGTGTTAGATAGATGTTGGAATAAGTAGCAGAAATCAAAATTGCAAAAAAGACCCAGATTACCCGAAATCACCCTATATTAAAAACATTCATCAAAACAAAAAATAAGGATATGATACCATGGCTATGATTGTTGTACAGTATGTTTTTAAACTGTCTGTGTAAGTTTATAAATTGCCGGGAGTGTGTGATTATGTGCAAGTCCATGAGGAAGATTGTGAATATGTGATTTGAATCGATTTTATTGGCTAAACCTTAACCTCAATTTTAATGGGATAATCTCTCATTTTGACCATTTTAATAAACGCTGGGTTCATGTGGCTTAACTTTAAGTGCGTGATAACACATGCACACACAAACACACACACACATTCTCCAAGATGAGCGCTGAGTCATATTGAGACGTGTTATCTAAAAGGGCCTAAAACAAAAATGGAGCGAAGGAAAAATCAATAAACAGCTCAGCCTAACGTCAGAACACACACTTATCTCCCAGAGCCACAGGCAGGCTAGAAAACACACTGATTTCTCTGTCTAATGTTTTCAATCTCTGACAAAATGCTTTTTCAGAGCTGGACACACACCCACACACACATTTCCCAGGGGATGTGTACCCTTTCTGACAGACACACTGCTCTTCCTTGCTTACGGTTTGATGTGTGGCCAGTCTGACAGGAAATTGTAATTAATTACCCACACATTGTGTTCTCACCTCTGATTGGCTGCTACCCTGTTAAAACTGCCACCCACAAGTGCACTTGCCTGTCACTGCTACTTCCTGTCCTCCATGCCCTGTCAGCTACCTGCTATCTCACCTGAGATGCAAATAATTATGCACGCACACACACACACACACACACACACACACACACACACACACACACAAAACTCAGGATGAGAAGAGTTACATACCTGTCAAATCTTTTCAATCATTAATTTTCTCACATTTTTTCATCTCTTAGGGCTGCTTTTTGTCAAATTTTCCATGTGTTTTGCTTAAGGCTAAAGATGAGACACGTCTTCACCTTACACTTGGAGTAATAGCTGTAAACAAAATTAAATACTTCTCTGTGTATACTATATGTTGATCTACTAATCCCCAACCAAAAGCAGTTTCTAGAGTACAGGCAAACAACATGCCTTTCTCAAAAACCTTTGTTATTGTATCTTTTTTTAATTTCTTTTCATGTGTTTTTTGATTGCAGTGTCTCATTTTTAATGTACATTTTTAAAACAAATCATTTATTTTATTTCTGATCTATTGTGTTGCTTTTTTTCTCCCATTTCTCCTCCAATTTGGTCACCTGTCATTCCCACCCAACTCTCAACATGATATAACAGATATCACCTATCATGGGCTAATGTGCTTCTTCTGAGACAGGTGAAACCAGCCAACCACATATGTATGTGTTTATTTATTTATTTATTTATTTATTTATTTATTTTCCCATAGTGATAAAAAGCATTACATTGTGCTGTTATAGCTAATTTAAGACTAAAGTAGTTTTGGCTGCCTTAAAACTCTTCTGCACAATTTAATTGCACCAATTTTGTAACTGTGAACATTGGACAAAAATGAAACAGTCTGAGGTCATTCTGAGGTAACTGTGTCAATGGAATTGACTCACATGACAGGGTAGCATACAAAAAAAAAATATCTTGAACGCATATTAAATTGCATATGACTATGATGAATATGATAGTATTCTACATACTATATATTACACACAATGTAAACTCTCTCTCTCTATCTCTCTCTCTCTCTCTCTCTCTCTCTATCTCTCTCTCACGCTCTCT
>JAQMYM010000004.1:13000365-13014963 GCA_030014255.1 Parauchenoglanis ngamensis | reverse complement strand
GATGCTGGGATTGGCTCCAGCTTCCCCGCGACCCAGACGGATAAAGCGGTATAGATAATGGATGGATGGATGGAGGATCCCAGTCCAGATGCACACCTTGACCCTCAACCAGATGTACTTCTGTAATCTTCCAAAGTAACAAAGTAAATTTACTCAAGTATTTTTCACCTCTTATAGTTACCATTTCACTCTTTTTGTAATCCAAGAACATTTGGTTATTCTTTTATTACAGTACATTAAGTATTTTATACATTATTATTCAAGCACACTCTCTCCCTCTCACTTCTCTCACTTGCACTTTGACACTTGCTATATACAAGTGGAAAGAAAATGCAACTTGACAGGTGACAGAATCAGACATTTAAGAGATGACCTATTCATTAAGTGCTTTCACTGCTTTAAACTCATCACACACGTAGACACAGTCCACCATTTGCCAACCTCACATGGAGACCGCCTCAACGTCTCCCTCTCCCCCACCTCTATACACCACACAGTTGCCTGGAGACACAGAAAGTACACACAGTACTGTATATACAAACTATTTTAAGACATTGCTGTCTGCAAGTTCAGTTCATGCTGCTGAAGATTGTGTCACTCTGTTCTATCAGTATTTATTATGGCTGAGCTTATTTAGGCTGACTTTAATTACAATGGCTTAAGTGGCTTTACTTACTAATTCTCAGTGTGACTAGAGGTTCACATGATGTCATATGTTAGAATAAAGCATTCGATTTAGGAGGGTGCTTACGAATTATAATGATTATTATGGCATTTCATTTTAGTTCACTTTCTCATCATCATCATCATCATCATCATCACCATCGTATTCCAAATGGGAGAGAGACAAAGGGAGATTGAGAAAATGAGACCAAAACACATGCAGTAAGAGAAAGAGAAAAATGGCAAACTGATCATTACAGCAGATCAATGAAATAAGATGGGCCTACAGTCCACTAAAGTGATTTAAGAAAAAACATTTCACACCCACACTGCCATTTTTCTATCCTTTCTTCTCTGTCTCTCTCTCGCCCTTTTTTTTTTTTTTTTACAGAATTCTCACAATTGCATTTTTGTGTTAACGGCACACACATTAAGCAATTAGATAGAGTCACATACATAATGAATTTTATGATACAGAAAATCCTGAAAATCCAAACATTGGAGGGAATTTCTGCAATCTCTTGATTATGTGACACACAAAGACAGCGCTAGATATGCTGTTTATACTTTCCTATGAAGAAAAAATGCAAGAACACTGAATATTATAGAGGTCAATTGGATACCTTAAAGCGTATGCCCTACCTGAATTTCTTCACAAACACTTTATAGAACAGGTCCCATGCATGTATGTGAAGGTGGGACACAGTACAGAGGGACAGTCTCAACATTATAAATATATTTATACAAAAGTTAACTCTGGTTCACTAATTTGATTGGATGAGTGGTATTCCATAAGTGTTGATATTTCGCATAACCGCACTGGAACATTTCACTGTGTGTATCACTCCATTCATCCATGTTCAGCACTTAAGCTTCCACTTCCTAGTTTGAAAAGATTACTATGGTAGCATTAGCATCATCATCAGTAGACAAAGGAAATGATAATTTTCAAGAATATAACTTCTGACTTAAAATATGAAAGTCCATCAGATGAAATAAAATGGAGGAAGGGAAATCAATTTTTAACAGAAACACCTTTAACAGGAATGTACAAATCAATGTGCCAGCTAGCCAAAATGCTATAAAGTGAGTGTTGCTTCTTCATGATCTATTCCCACTAAATAAAATAAACAGAAACATTTGACCATATTGTGTCCACAGTGTCACTTACTCGATTACTTAATTGTGTCACTTACTCACTTACTTAATTTACTGTTTATAAACCTGCTGCATAAAAGCAATATCACCTCTAGCTTTAGATATTGCCTAAATTTCAGCCTATTGAATCCATACATACACTCATCATCCACTGACACACCTGTACACCTGCTCATGTACCTGCTCAATGTAATTAGCTAATCAAGTAACAGCAGTACAATATATAAAAACATGCAGGTACATATCAAGAGCTTCAAGAAACGTTCACATCAAACATCTGAATGGAGGACAAAAAAATGTGATCTCAGAAACTTTGACCCTGGAACTAGGTAACATTCTAGCTAGTTAGGGTATGCTCAAGCTGGTTCACTAGCAATCATTAGCAGATATCAACCAAACCTAGCAGCTTTCAGCCAGTCTACTCTTTGTATGTTCATGAGTGTAAGCATGACAGATGACCGTGATAACTGAATATTGAGTTTGACCACTCTAAAAGCCTTTACTCTTCCATGGTAATTCATTTTTTGGCCTAATTTGCATAAACTCTGTATTTTTTGAGATCAGAATTTTACTATTTAAAGTAATGTTTATAGTAGTACTTAAAGTTCTGTTGTGTCGTGTCATATTTTGTTTTTTGCTTGTTTGTTTTGCTTGTTTGTTTTATAGTAATCTTGAAAAAGTAACTGATAATTTTAAATTACACGTTTTAAAAACATTTTTACTTATGTGAAATATACCAATTTCATTTTCATACTTCCATACTTTCATAAAACTTCCAAGCTCCATAAGCTTTGACCTCAGAGTTACTAATATAGTAGTTCAGACCTTTAACCATTCAGCCAACATAATTGTAACACACACACACACACACACAAACACACACACACACACATTTATAAAAATGTCAATTTTAAGTCATAAATGTAGACATTTATCATTTTGTCCACATTATTCAAGGCCTATTTTTACTGCAGTTTTTCCAAGACAAATATAGTAGAAGAGACCTCTTTCTGTCTCTTTCTGACAATATACATAGGTTATATAGCAGTTCAATTCAATAGACAACAGCAACGCATCCTGTATCTTGCTCATTTTTAGTCTTTCTGAATATTTTTTATGCACTTTTTCCCCTAACCCCCTGCTTAAATAACGTTTATTCATTGGCTGTGTGTGGGTGTTTGCACTCTCCAAGCAGACTGAGGTTAGCAAGTCTTCTCTATTGTTTTTCCAGTAAAACAGTTTCTAATGCAAGAAACAACACCAGTAACGTCCTTAGCAGAAAGTGGGTGTAATTGTAACCCAGAGAGGCCCTCGCCACCTGGGTTTCTGCACTGATAAAAATAGACTAACCTGCCACTGGCACTTTTATTGATGGCGAGTACAGCAGTCTTGTCAGCAGATGGTTGTAATACGATTAAAAATAGCGAGATCACAGTGTGTTACTGTGAAGCAGACACCGCCATGGGCATGTGGTATTTGTGATGGACAGTGAGGATGGTTGGAGTGTTCTTACACAAGTAACCATGCTTCGTATCACTACACATGAGAAATGTATGTGTTGCAATATTATTCATGTTGAGATGAGGGAATGTGATTATTCAAATTCACAGCTTGCTACTGCATTTGGAGCTTGCCATCTATGTCCTGTACAATTAGCTAAGTAAAAAACTAAGTTAAAACTCTGCTAAATATATAACATGGCTATAAATAACATTTTAAATTAAGGTTCCTTTAATTAGTATTATTTACTGCATAAATTACCATTAAGCAGCTATGAACTTCAGCATTAATTAACCATAAGTTATGTAAACAAACTAACAAAGTAAGTTTAATATATGTATTAATTGACATTTATGTAAATGTTAATGAAGTACACCTGCACTGACCAATCTTTGTTCAATCCATGACTACGAAAGAGTCCACAAAATTAACATAAATTAAATTACAGCTTGATCCTAAACAGTGATAACTAATTAGTCTATGGTCTCCTCATGTAAATATTACAACTTCCTTTTCAGCCTCAGCCAACCACAAACATGTTATATAAGGATCATATTTGGCTTATTTGGTTTATTATTAAAGAAAAAAACCACACACATTACTTAATTCAAGTATTAGTTACTTTGTCATGTTAACAATAAGCATTAAATAATGCCAGTTGAGGAAAGCTTAACATCACATAAATCCCCCACTGAGCTCTTCATACTGTGTGTTGCACAATGTGACTCTCAGCTTCTCAGATTTGTTTGCTTGTGTTTATTTCAATAAATTGTTTAACTGCACATGCATCCACTCACCTCCCTGTACATAGAACTTAATATAAAGTTTTACCTGTTTATGTACTGTATATATTATTATTTTTTTATTATGATGTTTTGGCAGCACATTATCAAATGTTCAAAGGATTGGTAGTGCAGTTAGTGGTGAGTAAACAAGGCCAACTTGAATGACCTTGATCTTGTTTATTCATTAAACATACCTCTCAAGGGAATTCTACAGATCTGGTTTGCTTTAGTTACTACCCCTTGTTAACCAATCTTTTGACTCCATCCATCCATCCATTATCTATACCACTTTATCCGCCTGGGTCACGGGGGAAGCTGGAGCCAATCTCAGGAGACTTTGGGCGAGAGGCGGGGTACACCCTGGGCAGGTCGCCAGTCCACCACAGGGCCAACACAGACAAACGGCCACATACGCTCGCATTCACACCTATGGGCAATTTAGTGTAGCCAGTTGACCTAATCTGCATGTCTTTGGACTGTGGGAGGAAACCAGAGCACCCGGAGCAAACCCACACATGCATGGGGAGAACATGCAAACTCCACACAGAAAGGCACCCTGGGTGATCCGGGGATCGAATCCCGGACCTTCTTGCTGTGAGGCGACAGAGCTAACCACTGCACCATCTTTTGACTCCATATTTCATATTTATTTTGCTTTTTCTCAGCCTAAGATGGATTGTGCTTTATAATATTCTCCCATGACACATTTCTAAAATGTAGTCTACCTTTCAAACTGCATTTTGCTGTTGTTGTTTTCTGATTGCAGTGGAATCCCTGTGACTGGATTATGAATGGACCATGGAACTTTTTTTTTTTAAACAGTTCATATTCAATTAACCGGCGTATGAATACAAGCTGTGCTATGAGACACAAGTCATTATGTCTCAACCTGAGTCCATATGAAGTGAAAAGATTTCTGTATTTGAATGGAATGAGGGGTGTCTCATGTGTATTGGGTAATTAGTCAATAATAATCTAGTCCATTCATGCCCATTTGTGGCAAGCCTATTTATTACACATTTGTGCATATTCCATGATCTAACACACCTGGTCCATCATACTTGGCAATTACGAAGGTCTTTATGAGCTGAAACCAGGGTGTCAAAGGAATAGCTTTTCAAAATAGCTAAGCTTCAGATTCTTACCTTACGCAAAATCCAAGACATGTTTTGGTGCCCAATATTTGTTTCTGTAGTTTTGCACTTGAGACACAAGGCTAGTGTAGCTAATAAGCAATGGAAGTATGTCCCACCTGAAAAGTGCACAAACCACAATGATTTTTATAATATCACCTGAAGTTCATATGCAATTTATACATCTATCTAACACACTAGGCAGGAGTTGGAGTCATGGATGGTGATAGTGCACATATCAGGTCTGATCCAGGAGGAGGTGTGACCAGGGCTAGAAGAGGTCCAGGCTAACTGGATGGGGGAATGTGGCAACAGGGTGCAGGGACCAGATGGGAGCATGTGATGGAAAAAAAAAGTCATATAGTGTGAGCTCTAGCAAGCCAACACCCAGAGCATTAAGTTAATAATCCAGTTAATTTACAATGTCTTCTTAGGCCAACCATCCTCTTATGCTGGACCAAGGTGGAAGCACCAGTATCCATGCTGTGCCAGTGAAGTGTTATACTGGAACACATACTTACCTGCTGTTTAAAGGCGAATGAAGAGGGGAGCGCCTGCTGGCATTATGACCAGGTGCTGAAGGTAGTAGCTGAGACAGCATCAGCCATAGCAAACTCTTAAATCCATAGAGACTGACCATAGCCTTAATCAGATCAGTGGGAACAGCTAATCCTCAGTGAGCATCAGCAGCTACTATGCTGGGAACAGGAAAAGATTGGTAACTGAATGTGGACCTGGGCAAATAACTCAACTTTCCTGAAGGCATTGTTACTGTAGCTAGAGCTGATTGCCCCTTGGAAAGAGTGGATAGAGAAGGCCAATGAGCAGAAAAGAGCAAAATACACACTTGGATCTCAAGCGCTGTAAACAGGATGTGGGGTTCAGGGCATATCCTTTGAAGTAGGTTGTAGAGGGTTTGACTTTTAATTGATACTAAACTGTATGACATGTCATTCCCCATAATATTACTGTTTTAGTCTTTTTTAATCAGTAAGTCATGCTGAGCCCTAAACTACATTAACAAATCTGTGTGACATTACTGAGGAATTAGATGCTGCATGAGACAGACACAGTATTTACATGTATATAGAAAAGCTTATAGGTGAGATAGACTTCAATTACTTTTTAGTACATTACTCTATTAGCAAAACTAAACAAACCATCACCAAACTTGTTGTTGATCACCTGCATTTGGGGTAAGGGGAGCACTGAGTAAATTAGATTTTTACTGTTTTTGAACTGTTCTTTAAAAACACAAACAGATCACATTTTGTTGTTCATGAATCAGTGCCAGTCCATTCCAGCATTGCCCCTTGCAAATTTGCAGTTGTATCTCGGGAAAACCACGTATTATTTTGAAGCTGTACCTGATCTCCTTGAGCTTTTCTTTTGATTTTTCATCTCCATTTGACACTATGCCGGAACACAGCGGCCTTTGTTGCTGCCCAAATCCCTATGCAGGCGGTACTTTTCCAGCATTTTCTCTCTGGATCCAGCCGGCTTACTTTTCAATCGCACCAAGAGACTGAGAGAAACGAATCGCATCATATCTCAAATCCCTGGGGGGCTGAAACAGCTTCTGCTTTCCTTCTCTCTTACTCCATTCACCATCTATTAACCACAGCAGAACCTGCCACCATACACCTACCCACAATTCCCAGCTTCCATTGGACCAAATCACAGCCTGCAAGGAGAGTCATTGATTATTATTAGCGTGAAGTGTGAGAGTCTGCCACAACAGGTCCAGGCTACAGGGATTAAGGCAAAGTGGATTAAGTCTCCGTGCAATATTTTGAAATGCAGTGTTATAGAAGGAGCAATACAACATCTGCAGGGGCTTAGAGATGCAACAGAAAGCACCAGAAACTGGAATGAGAAAAGTGAGAGAGAGCCTCAGAAGGAAAGATGCATGTGAGTGAATTTGCTTGGACTAAATCTTGCACAGACTGAGGAGTCACTCAGAGTTCTTTGCATTGTGTACCTAATCCTGTCACCTCATCTTCTTCCTCCAGTTACTTCTCCTTTTTTCCTTTAATTATGACCTTCCTGCCCCTATCTTTCGAGAACACCAGTGAAGTCTGACTTCTGAAAATGTGAACTTAGACCTAAACATTAACTTTTCACATTTTATTTTAAAGATTACATAAATGCACATGAGAGCATGAATGCTGGTGCTGTTTCATTAGGCTCTGCAATCCTGCTGACATAATTGAGCCGTTTCACATCTGATGACGAACAACACATTGTACCAGCTGGACTGCTGTAAAAAACACTGCTGGACTCCTTTGCATGTGACCTATTATGCTGTTTATACACACTCTTTGAAGCCATATAGTTTTATAATGGGGATAGCATTTGGTAGTTGTAGCAGAAATGCATTTGTTCGTGGTGGGGGGTTACAAAAAAATGTTTCAAAATAATAACTCAATATGTACTCATGCTGTACTGCTAAAAAGTTATGAAGGAATCAATAGAATAATTATTTTAAATGTTTCATGAGAATAGCTTGAAAGAGCACCTGACGATCAAGTTCTGGGTTTACTCAAATTTTTTCTAGTACAAATCAAATATTTACTTGATCTAATTTAATCCAAGCACCGAGCTACTAAAGGAACTGTTGATTTAGTGTGCACAAAATAATCTAATAATCTGACCAAGATGGAGGAGTTGCTGAACATGAATGAATGAATAAATGCACAAAATATTGTCTTTTGTCTTTTTTGGATGCTAATGGAGTTGCTATGTTGTTATTTCATATTGTAGTGTTAAAATAAAATAATTGGTATTTATTACATCCTGGGCAGCTTTTCTGTTTGTTTTTCAACAGTTATTCTATGCTGTTTATGAAACCCTTGAAAAATCTTGCAACTTCCAGAATCAAACAGTGGGTGTATTATGAGTGTCATGTAAACTTACTCAGTGATTTAAATGCAAGTGCTAGAGCAAAAGCTAGTCCTATGCACTATAGTTACACCGCTATGTCAAAATGCAGTTTTTGTGTATAATAATAAAGAAATATGGTGTTGTTATCCTAAGTAAAACATGTACCTCCACATGTTGTCTGCTAGCTGAAATACTTTTAATGCTGATGGCTGCCAGAAGTGTCTATCAAGACCACGTAACCATGATTACATGAATGTGTCAAGTAATGGATGTTTTAACCACAAATGTGATGTGTGAGTTTGGTATTGTTTACTACGTAGAACCATTTTACAGTCATGCACATCTTTGTGCAACAAAATGTGCTTTATGAATTAAACCTACATACTTGGTCAACATGCTTTATTGTGTTAAATGCCTTTACCATGTTTGATTTTTCCATGTTACTAAGAACTTATGGATTCAAGATGAATGTAAGAAAAAGAAAATGGGAATATGATAAATTAACATAAATATATATGTACATATATATACACACACTGTAAATTTGGCTATGTTGTGTATGTATAGACTAAGTAGCCAGTTTATTAGATATGAGCACAGATATTGAGGAAAATGACTGAGTATGTTACTGTATCACTGTTAATTTGCTCTGGAAGGGTGAGTCTTTGGTGTTTTTAAAGCTTTTGAGGGAATCTGTTGACCATAGAGAGCAGAATGAGCTGATGCCCTGATGAGTGGCTTCATGTAAGTGGGTGAAATTCAATCCATTACTCTGTAGGCTAGATTCAAGGAACTGAACTCAATGTGAACAGCTACAGGGAGCCAGTGGTTTGAGATGAATTTTGAGTTTTCCAATCAGCTAGAAGCTGGGCATGTTGGTGTCATTTGTTTATCTAAGCTACAGGAAGGCTTAGGTTGGTCTTTAGGCCTCGTCACCACCCTGTCAGTTTCTATATTTTTTCATTGAGGGTGTATCTCTTCATCAGCTTAAAAATGTTGTTCACTGAATTCAACAGAGGGGAGAGTTCAGATTACATTTTCCTCACAGTTACTTCCATATTTCTTTCTGTAAATTGGAGAAATTGCTGTGTTGGAATGACAGAATAGACTTGTCCTTGAGTCAACCATGCAGTAATTGTAACAGTTGTAAACATGACAACATTTATTCATTCATTCATATTCAGTAAGCACTATATCCCAATCATGGCTAAGGTGGGAGTGGAATAAAAGCTGAATGGAATGCCAATCCATCACAGAGGCTTTGTAAAGTATCAAAGCCTTTATTTACGTATGTGTTTTTTGTTTTTCATTTACTTTAGGATTAATGTATGTTTAGATGCAAGCATAGTATTAATTAGCTGCATTTATAATTATGTCAGTGGTAGTATGTTAGTATGTCACAAGTATAGTAGGATAGATATGTGTGTGTGTGTGTGAGAGAGAGAGAGTGAGAGAGAGAGAGAGAGAGAGAGAGCATGTGTTACTCTGTATGTCACAGAATCCACTCCAAAGATATTTGTAGTTACACCATTACAGTGGGCCTGTATTTCTGTCAATATTTAATGTCATTTGAGAATGGACAAGTGGAAAATAGAGACCTGTGACCTCTTTCTTTTCCAATAAACATAGTAGCTACATCATCTAGGTTTTTTAAAAACCACAAGAGAAGATTTAGTTAACAAGTCTGTGTTGCTCAGCAACGGTTTAATAAGGAAGGGGAAGGGGGCCTTACTCTTTGTCTTTATCTTCATTCTTTTCCTCAATGATACCAGTCAATTTATACACTTAACACTAAAGCTATGTTCTTCTTTCTTTCACCTCTGCATTGCACTGCATCTGATCTTTGGTTTTGAATGGGAAAAATCCCATTTATTTGTAAATAAATAAGCTCCTTTCAAAAATACATGTATTACTTATTTTGGTAAGGGTCATCATGAGCCAAGATTGATCTGTGATTCTATAATATATACCGTATATTCAATATACAAGCACCGTTGTGCTTAAGGGAATAACTGAACAGCAGGCAAAAAATAATAATAATAAATGTAAATAAATAATGACTGACTATATGGAGTATTACATGTCCTCTCAATGTCCATGTGGGCTTCCTCTGGGATCTCTGGTTTCCTTGCACTGCACAAAAACATGCCAGTAGGTGGACTGCTACACTGTATTGCTCCTAGGTGTAAATGAGTGTGTGAATGTGTGTGCATGCATGTTGTCTGAGGATGGATTGGGATTCCTTATTTTTGTAACTAAACTACAATGTAAATTTATAGAAAAACAGATGGTCTGTCCTGCTAACTGATGAAATACTCCCACTACCACTGTTTATAGATCAGTTTTTGCCTGCCATCATTGTTAGTGATGCATAGAATGACTATTTCTGAGCCTTTTGGCTCTGGCAGACAACACTCTTGTGAGAGGTTTTTTTTTTAAACCTGTGGGAGTTTTTTTTTTTTTTGTCCTTTTTTTAATCAGCTCTGGTAGGGATAACAGTGATTCAAAGTGTTTTATAAATGACAGGTGAAACTTAGACAGGTTGGTCGGTGATATAATCTGCCTGACACTGGCACACAATGAATAAAATAAAATAAATAAAACATGCAACCACAAGCCTACATGCAGTTACATTAAGCCAGCCTGAAGTCTGAATTTTGTTCACGAACATGTCTGCATTGTGATGTGCCAATACACACTAAAAAGGGGGCATGACACTTGTCCTCAAAACAAAGCTTGTTCAAACAACAAAGGGATTGTTGCAAATAGGTTGCACATAAGATTATTACATAAAATTGTGTCGTGCCAAATTTTTTGAAAACTTGGTCCAGTCACACTTCACAAGTAGTTCCCTCATTGGGACAGTCTCTGTGCACCACCTTTGTCTTGCAAGTGCCAGGTAGGCCTTAGTTGACTGCTCACTTTAGGTAATGGAGAGGCACAGTCAGGACAAGAATGTGTTTCTACATTTAAGGAAGTGAAAGTGCAACCTCGGTGCAGAGAAGTTGCACTGTGCAGTGCAGTGCAACCTCTGTTTACCAGCCACCAACTTGCTTTCAGTGTCCAAAGACTCTACTTCCAACCTAAAGAAGCATCTTGAAGTCAGTTCTTTTTTATTGGTCTGGCTAAAGTCATCTGCAGCTTATTGGTTAGCTTGGCTATCCTAACTCTTAATAGTTATAGGTATTTACCTACTTAGTTGAATTTCCTAAATGCTATTGCTATTTGACATTCTATCTAGCTAACATTAGCTCACAGACTGTAAGATTCATTGTGTTAGCTTTGTGTAGTATGCAGTTTCGAGACTACAAACAATATAGGCCATCTGCTACTGGTATTCATGTTTAGTGCTGCTCAGAAAACTGTTCACAGGATTAAATGTTTCTGCAAACTGTTTTGGCTGTATGCATCCATGCTCCTGTCTAATAATGCAACTTGGATAGTAAAATGGTTTCAGGATAATGCTTTATGGCAGTGCTTCCACTGAACAATGAACAGGACATGTTAAAAAGATGGATCATTTGTGATTTCCAGCAAATGTTAATATACATTCGGGGATACTTTAATACATTCAGTCAGTTGCTACAGTAGAATTCAACAAGATTGTCTTCTTAAGTAAGCAGGATGTGATTGCCACATTTATACTGTTGTAAAATGTAAGGCAATGTTGAAGTCATCCAAAATAAGTAATCTAACAGAATATATTACAAATTACATTTCATTGTATGTATTTTGTAATCTATAGTGGAATACATAAAAAAAAAACCTCCAAACATTGGACACATACTCATTCACAGTTTTTCCTTTATTTTGACTGTTTTCTATATTGTTGAACAGTACTGAAAATTGTCAAAACAATGTATTAACACTGTGTATTAAATGTAGAATTATGTGGTAAACATAGAAGTGTTAAAAAAACAAAATATGTTTAAAATTTTTAGATCCTTCACAATAGCCAGTGTTTACCTTGATGACAGCATTGTACGCTAAGATAATTGGCATTAATTTAACCAACTTCATGAGGTAGTCACCTGGAATGCTTTTCAATTACCAGGTGTGCCTTGTCAAACGTTAATTAGTGAAATTTCTTGTAATAATTGTCATTTTAACATTAGAATCAGCATCCAACTGCAATACTACATCACACCACATGGCCTACAAACAAGGATGCCAAGGACTCAAACTCCCAGTGCACATGTTCCAACTCACCTGATTACTGATTACCATCAGCTGTACTCAATCACTCCACCACAGTATTTAAATCTCTCATTTCACTCACCTATTGTGAAATAAATTGTCTGGATTGTGGGGTGTGGCTGGGCATATGCACAGGTAGGAGGTATCATTAAAAGCACAGAGGCAAACATACAATATGGGCAGGCAAACTCATGGTTGAAACATAAACAGGGTTCAGCCGGTCAGTAGACAGAGTAGCGCAGACAAAACAGAAGCAAATATCCAAAAACTAGAAAGAAGGTCAAAACCAGGAATATCAAACACAGGACAAAAGGCTTGGCAATAGCATACAACAAAGGACTCGACTAAACTAGTGCTTTGCAAAAAGCAACTGAGAGTTTTTATATAGCAGCCATGTAGCACAGAGCCCGGGAGTGTGTCGGCCATGTTGGCTGGGTGCAAGTGCTCATGGGAAATGGACTTCACAAAGTGATATATAGAGATGTATATAAGAGATGACATACACATTTTATATTTCATACTATTTGTTACTGAACAGTTAGTTATAGCCTCTCTGGCTTTTTAATCTAGTTCTGATATTCTCATTTTTTATTTTTTTTCTTGCCCTAATCATGTTGTTTGCATATCGCCTGACCATTGGCATTTTTTGATTCTTGCCTCATGTTTTGGATCTGATTGTAAGATTTCTAAACAAACCTATTGTGTACCAGAATCTGTATCCATATCGGCTGTCTAACGACAATAATAATAATAATAATAATAATAATAATAATAATAATAATAAAAATAAAAGTATGTAGTGCTGGAACCAGGAATAGAATTATTCTTATGTGATGTCACATGAAAGAATAATATGTGTGGTGCAGGTGAATGGGTGCTGGAATGAAGCAGACCTTTTTGTCACACAAACACACACACACACACACAAACAAACTAGTGTGACAAATTCAAATATTCTATCCCTAATTATCCTGACTGGACTGTCAAGCACCTTACTATCTACCATTCTGTCTGTTATATGTTCTTAACAACAACAAAAAAAGCCAGTATATGGTTAACTGTATTATGTAAATCTCATACACCCAGTTACATTTTTTTGAAGATGTTAAAAACCCTTACCTGTGCCCTGAAAGTTACCATGATGAACATCTGAAGGCTATTTTTTTAAGCATGGATCACTCTATCTGTTTCTTTCAATCACCATATGTGTTTCTGTATAAAGTACCAGTTTCTCTGCCATCGTCTCCCTCTCCATTTGTCTATTTTGATCTTTCCTCATTTCATTCTTTTTTAAATTTTTTACCACAGTCATCATGTTTATCTCACTTATATATCTATGTTTTGTATAGCTCTCTGTCTCTATTTCTGTCTGACTTTCTTCATTTGTCTATTGTCTATGTACATCTGACCCCTTCTTTCTATCTCAGATTTTTTTTTACTTACCCTCTGTTTAAATATCTGTTTTGTTCTGTGTCTCTTTGTGTCCATTCTGCTGATTTTTTTCTGTCTGTTTCCATTTTACACACTTTCTCTTTTCATATACAATTTTCTTTCTGTCTCTGTCTTTTCCTCTTCAATTGTATTTGTTTCACATTTTTTCTCTTTCTCTATATTTATTTCTTGCCTATCTCACTTTCTTTTATCTTTATCTCTCTGTCTATGTCACTCCAATGGATAACCTCTGTCTCTCTAAATACTCTTTCAGCCTTTCTTTCTGCTTCCTCTCTCTGTGAATGACCGATCTGATTCCCTTAAATGGCAGATGTCCCTCCATCTCTCCACACTCTTAAGTGCTATGACATTTGGGAAATGAAGGTATTTAGAGAGACTGTTTAATTTTCCACACTGTGCTGATGATTGAGGCCACAGCTATTCTACAGTAAGATGTCTCCTATATTAACTCTTCCCTCACTAAGGTGGTGGTGGTGTGTGTGTGTGTTTAGTTAAAGTGAGAGATGTTTCTGCTGCAAATTATCCAATAATGCTGTTATTGAGGCTTTGTGTGCTCGCAGATGAGTTATGACATGCTATCACATGCTCATAAAGTGCTGATTTGTCTATATGGCACTGCATGACAAAGCTGAGCTGTGTGTTAGATGATCCATGAGAGCAGATTTGTCCTCAATTAGATGAAATGATTACTTCTATAGGTAAATACGTGTGTGTGTGTGTGTGTGTGTGTGTGTGTGTGTGTGTGTGTGTGTGTGTGTGTGTGTGTGCACCTGCCTGTGGCTCCTATATGGTATTGTCATGTGCAGTAAGACTGTCAAATTGTATCA
>JAQMYM010000004.1:12973775-13000265 GCA_030014255.1 Parauchenoglanis ngamensis | reverse complement strand
CAATTTTATCACTCATACTGTGTGTGTGTGTGTGTGTGTGTGTGTGCGCATGTGTGTGTGTGTGTGTGTGTGTGTGTGTGTGCTGCACCTATGAGAAATGATTCCAGAGATCTCATCATTAAGGAGAATCACCTCCGCTAATCTACACAGATGAAATAATTTCAGACTGATTAGATTCGTAGCACCATATGGACATCCATCTGAGACCCAGACAGAGGAAGAGAGAGAACAGAGAAAACAGCAGAAAGAACAAAGACCAGAGAGAGGGAATGGAAAAGGAAAAAGAGAGAGGGTGTGAAAGTGACGGGGGTCAGAGAGTGTCTCAGAGGGCGATATAGCTCAATTCAGTTTGTGAGGTTTTTTTCTGAAGCTTTAATCTGTTCAGAGGCCTGGTTAAGCGGTCCAGAGCTGTCACACGCCCTGATGTGTTATACACACATACACACATGCTCACCTGCTCACTTTTATTCTGCCCAGAGCAGATTTGCCAGGCATTCATAACCTTTTTTTTTAAGCCCATCTGTACTATATTAAATTGACTTTTTTAGGATAATTTCTCATAAATATATACACAATATAGCCCACAATATTGAAGAAGGTGTTACATCAGTATTTTATTTACAAATACTGTATAAAATATCAAAATTAATAGGTGACTATTTACTCCCGTGGCTGTGAAACAACTAAATTAATTCTCATGCAACCAGTTCACCTTTTCATGGAAGTCTTCTGAGTTTATTAGTACAGACCTAAACAAACACCATCATGAAGACCAAAACACTACCAAAATGAATCCAGAACAAATTTCTGGAGAAGCAAACAATCTGGTTTTGTAAGAAAACAAACAAACAAACAAAAAGGAGGCACTACAGCAATGGGCAGTGACTATGTATGGAGAGCATTACTCAAAGAAGGAGGCCTAAGGCTACGGTTAACATGATGCTACCACCACCATGCTTCACTGTGGGAATGGTGTTTTCAGAATGATGAGGATTATTTGCTTTTTGTCAAAAATAGATTTGTCTCTATTTGACACAAAGTTCAATGTTCAAGTCTCATCACTCCAGAGAACCTATTTCCTTATATATATCATGCCTTATAAAATTCAAACATGATTTCATATTTGCTTGCAAGTCTACCATAAAACCCAGCTTTGTGGAATGCCTAGTCTAGGGTTGTCCAGAGAACAGATTCTAATGAACAGATGTGTGTGGCTCTGTGTGTGTGTGTGTGTGGCTCTGTGTGTGTGTGTGTGGCTCTGTGTGTGTGTGTGGCTCTGTGTGGGGCTCTGTGTGGGGCTCTGTGTGTGTGTGTGTGTGTGTGTGGGGGGGGCTCTGTGTGTGTGGCTGTGTGTGTGTGTGTGTGTGTGTGTGTGTTCTCTTAAGCTGGCTTTAATTACCCAACAATCTAAGCTTGGAATGAATCCAAGAAAATCAGATGTCAGTTTTCATCAGCTTCTTGAAAAATGGCTGATGAGAAACAGGGTATGACACACACACATATACACACAAATATAATTGCAGCAAAAATTGCTCAAGCGAGGAATAAAATGACAAAAGTATCAATATGTCTGAGTTACATGTGACATTGCAATGCATCTCTTTCATTCCACAAGCACTAAACCATGAATTGACTCTGTGTGTGTTCGCAAGGGGTGTGGGGGGGTGTTAAATTTAACTTCTTATTGCCCTACATAGAGTGACAGTGACAGATCACCTTGCTTTATTCAATACAGATCCATAGCTCCTCATTTAATAAGTGTGCCTGAGCCAATTTGATCCTTCCATTCCCATCACATGACCTGCAGTGTTACGACCTCTGAGCCGCTATAAGACAAATTACATCACATTTATGATACAGAAATGATTTCTATGCTGCCTTATGAGTTTTGGTGCAGGAAAGAAGAAAAATGTGTATAATTTGGTTATGTGTGTCATCTGCTGTAGAATCTGTGGCACAATAAAAGGAAAAGTCAATGGAATGCAACAATAGCATGGCCTATTAGTGGAAGAGACAAAAGTATAAAAATACCAGCCTGATCAATGATGCACTGCTCTGTGAAGTGGGAAAACAAGATCAATGTGCGGCAACAATCAGAGATTTAGATTTGTCTGAAATATGAGCTTCAGTGCTTTATTTGATTTATTTGATTTGTAAATTTCTGGGAATTCTGGGAAATGAAGTCTAGCAGGAATTTTTTCAGTGTGATCTGTCTCCATGTACCAACTTGTCTTTCTGTTTATCTCTCTCTTTCTCATTCACTTTGCCTCTATTTTTTCTAATTGTCTTTATATTTCTCTTTTATCTTCTATCACTTTTTGTGTCTATTTCCCAGCCTCTCCTTCTCACTTGTTTCTGTTTCTTTCTTTCTCTCTACTCTGTCTCACCATTTTTTTTCTCTCTTTTGGATTCTTATTGTCTTTTTCTTACTTTGTGCCTCTTGGCACTTTTATTTATGTCTGTCTCCCTTTGTGTCTTCCTCTTGTAGGTTTTCTTCTGTTTCTTTCTCTGGATCTTAATTTATTTTTTCTGTATCTCTTACACGCATACACACAAATCATGTAATAGCACAATGGGTGGAAAGTCACTGACGCAGAATACAGTTCATGCCATTTCTCCCTATATAGTTTGTGTGCATAATGTTGTACATTTAAAATACATTTAGTCACCTGGCAGATTCTCCTATTTCAATCAACTTAAAAAACATGCATCATCTGAATCCCTAGCAAGGCAAAGACTATAATGATTCGTAACCTTTAAGACTATTTCAAAGAAGATTTTAAAAAAAAAGTAACATGAATACATTCAGAGATAGAGACAGTATGAATACATGAATACATTCAGGGACAGTAAAAAAAATTTACCCTTGATATTGTTTGCAGTAATCACACAGGTCTCCTGTATCTGATCCTGGATCATAGCAGATTTATTAGCAGTTCTTAACAGAATGAGTTTTCCTGAGGCCAAGCAGACACTGTGAAGTTTTTGAAATCTTTTCATTGGCTACTGCTCACCCTGCATGTTTGCGTTTCCAGCCCTGTATAGCCAAACCCTGCAAATTATATGCATACACTGAACTGTCCAGTTGATATGTATGTCCTTGGTCTGGCTATTTAAATTTTAAATGCTTAATAAAAAGTCAGAAAGCTTGTTTCTTCTTGCAGCTTTGGTAGATTTGTCAAGAGTGAGTGCATAGTATACACTGCTCACTCTTAAGATGCCCATTTCAGCTGAATTTATAACAAAATCAGCTTAGAGTGCTTTCACACCTATTAATCTATTTGCTGAGTCAGAAACAGAGTGAAATATACATTTGGTATTTTTGCTTTACTTGTTATTTGGTTTGTGTCATGCTGTACAAAATTAAACAACCAACAAAAATGCACAGATATAAAAATGTAAACAAACAAGTGAACATAGAAATTATAAAAATCCATAGCTACATAAATTATTATATACTGTAATTATATTAATAACTAGCTTAAATTTTATTATTGTTTCCTCATTCCATCAAGAACACCTTGCGTTTCTGTTACACTACAGTTCAGCGATTTACTTCTACAAAAATTATTTGCCCAAATATATATATATATATATATATATATATATATATATATATTATAACAATACTAATACACTACAGACAAGTGCTATTCAGAACTTGCAGAAGAGTTATACATACAGGGTGGAGTTTGCAATTCTGGATATGTACTTAAGCCCATTTTTCTTGCACAGTATCAGTTCAAGTGAGGAGCAGTGTAAAGTCTAGCACCACTTTCTGATAATTTGATGTAACCACAATATGTTACACTCAACTTGATATTTCAAGCTCAAAGAATTATCGAACGCCATTTCAGGCATGATAAAATAGCCTATCAGGTCCACACAGTATGATTTCATGACCTTGATTTAGTATCATGTGGCTTTATTTAAAATAAAATAAAATATAATAAAATAAAATAAATTACAGTTGCAGCCAGAAGTTTATTTTATTATAGCTTTATCATAGTTTATTTATTTATTTGAATTGTTCTTTTTCTGAAGAAGAATGATTCTTGGGAAGAATAATGAATAATGACTTCTTTGTGCACAACATAAAAAATGTTTGCTTGAAAAGTACAAGTTAATGGGTAGTGTAGCTACTTTGCCAAAGTCTAGAAGAAGACCCACAAACTGTCATGCTCAGCTGAGAGGAAGTTGGTTTGGTTGGTCAGGAACAAACCAGGAGTCATCAAATCCCAGGTCTGCCATGAATTGGAAGTTGCTGGAACACTGCCTACAGTCAATTGTGTTTCACATGACCATGGACTAAGAGGCTGCTGTCCAAGAAAGAAGACCTGCTACAAAAGTGACCTTCAAGCTCAACTAAAATTTGCAGCTGACCCCCTGGATAAAGAAAAAGCCTTCTGGAGGAAAGTTTTATGGTCACATGAGACAAAGTTGTGAGACAATGACCAGAGTTACAGTGGAACACTGTAAGCCTGGTGGTGGTAGAATCATGCTCTGTGGCTGTTTTGCTGCTAGTGGAACTGGTGCATTGCAAAAGTGGATGGAATAAAAAGAATGTCCGAATTCTTCAGGATAACCTCAAACCATCAGTTAGATAGTTGCAACTTGGAAACAATTGAGTGTTCCAACAGGATAATGACCCCAAACACACATTAAAGCTGGTTGTGGAATGGATAAAGGAAGTCATGACTTCAGCCCTATTGAAAATATATGGACTGGGATTTAAAAGGTGGAGTCTGTCCCAAGAAAAACAAATTTAATAGAACTCTACAAATTCTTCCAAGAAGAGTGGTCAAATATCAAACCAGAAATCTGGTCAAGGTGAAACTTGCGTGAATATGTTTGACCCTGTATGTATAATTTTGAGCCTGTTTTAGAAAACCCAAAATAAATGAAATACATTTTTTCAAAGGTTTATTTTTTCTATTAAATAAGTTTGTTGTACAATCATTTTTCCCCAGAAAAAAGAACACTTCAAAAAAATAATTGAAAGCCCAATACTGCCCTGACATTCATGTTTATGAAGGCTGTATGCAAACTACTGACCGCAACTGTACTTTTGGACTGACATATAATGTTTGGACTTAAGTTGCTGACAGATGTTGCCAAATCTGAATACTCTACAGATGCACAGGATGCACAAATATGACTGTGAAATTGGATCAGAAAATTGTTCCCACTGCAAAATGGTCAACCAAATATCTGACTAAATTTGAAATTGTTTGAGCAATTAATCAACCATCACAACTGCTCTCACATTGCTCCTGAAAAAAATTCTGATGAATGTCAAATTCAACCTCTCCTAAAAACATATCAGTAATGGTCAAATTGGCTTAAAATAGCCTTAGACCACACTGTGTGCATCTAGGTTAAAGTGGTGGGTCATTAATCATGTTCTAGCTGTAAATGTCTAAGTATGAAGACTGTTTACCATGTCTCAATCTCTTTATTATTTTCTCAGACTGCAGCTTGCCATTCATTCTGTATAATATGGTTCAATTCCAGGCTCACTCCTTTCCCGATTGTGCAGTGCTATGCATTCAGAGTTAGTAGTGGGTATTGGATTGCACACTGACACTAAGTCTGCTAGCTAATATCATTTAGAAGTCTTTGAAATGTTAGGAGATTTGGCAATGCAGTATTTTCTGTTGCCCAAATTGGTGTGAAGTCAAACAGCATGTCTCAAGAGAAATATAGTAGCATGAAGCCATACAAGGAATTCATTCTAGTAACGGTGATCATAACAATCCAAAATTATCACCATCATGAGCCTGCCTCACTCCAGTGGCTGTGCTTGACACATTTACGAGATCATTTTGCTTGTTTTTATTTTGCAAGCTCAGACTTCCATATCATAACACAACTTAATAAAGGTTCTTAATAGAGCAGTAAAAGTAATAAAAGGGATGCATGATTTGTAAACAGTTACATGTGCAGTAGTTCATACTTTTTACCCTACTGCAACGAACTAATGTAGCACCTATGGTATGTTTGTAAGCTTTATTTCTTGGTGGCAAGCATTGAATTCTCAAAACACATCAGAGTAAACTTTTGATTCCAAGGCTACTACAGGGTGTATTAGAAAGTGTAACTCTCAGTACACTACAGTCTATAGGTCTATTAAAATTTAGATCTGTGTCTTTGGAATATGCAATATTCTGGAAGGTAATAAATTAGTGTGCTTGCATGTGACAACCAAAACTATGTAATCTAATTCATTTTAACTTCAAAATGCTTTCAACATACAGTACCAGTCAAAGGTTTGGACACACCTGCTCATTCATAGTTTTCTTCATTTTACTATTTTCTACATTGTAGAACAATACTGAAAACAGCAAAACATATCGAACATATGTGGAATCCATGTGGTAAACAATGTTAAACTAAAGTAACAAAAAGGAACAAAAGTTTTTAAAAAATGCTTCATATTTTAGATTGTTCAATGTTGTAGCCACCATTTACCTTGATGACAGCTTTGCACACTATTGTCATTATATTAACCAGCTACATGAGGTAGTCACCTGGAATGGTTATCAATTAACAGGTGTGCCTTGTCAAAAGTTAATTGTGGAATTGCTTGCCTTTTTAATGCATCTGAGACCATGGAACAGTAAATTGTAAATAAAAAATACAGTTAATCATTAATAAATATGGAATATTACAGTTAATATTATTCAACTGTAGTAATCCATATTATGTCAAGAAGCACTAAACTAAGTAAAGAGAAACAACGGTCCATCATTATGTTAAGACATGAATTGTTTTTTAAGTAATGAAAATAAAGAAAAATACACCAACTTGGGTGGTGTGTCCAAACTTTTGACTGGTACTCTACAAACACAAATGTGACTGTTAGCTACAAGACAAGTGGAAGAATATGTCCAAGAGGCTCTTCAACAAGGAAGAGCCCTTCAGCTCTGGCCCTTCACCTTATTAGCATCCTCTGGCTTCTTTATTGAGAAGAAAGGGGGAGGACATTGTCCTTACATTGACTACAAGGGTCTCAATCAGATCATTGTAAAATACCCATTTCCACTGCCATTTGTCCCCTTAGCACTCGCACAGCTACTCTCATCACAGTGTTCACCAAACTTGACTTCCACCATGCATATATCCTGGTGTGCATTTGGCCTGATGATGAGTGGAAAGCTGCCTTTAGCACCACCTCCAGCCACTACAAATACTCAGTCATGCCCTATGGGCTCTGGTGCACCCCGTTTGTCTACTAATGTCTAATCAATGATGTACTCAGAGATATGTTGGGAACTATACTGTTGCTGCCTATACTGATGGCATATTTACTGTATATAATCACTCTCAGTCCCACATAATCCTTGTCAAAAAAAGTCTTGTCATGCCTTTTGAAACATCAGCTTTAGTATGTCAAATGAGAAAAGTGTGAATTTCTTGTACTCAGAGTATTGTTTCTGGGATACATCATTGATCCTTAGGGGTAGCTATGGATAAGGTCAAAGTAACAGCAGTGACGGAGTGGCTCACACTACAAACTGTTAAGGACCTTCAGCGTGTCCTTGTATTTGTTAATTTCTATTGCCGCTTTGTTACGGGTTTCAGCTCCATTGCTACCCCTCTCACATCTCTTCTTAAAAAGGACCCAAAGAAACTATCATGGAAGCTGCTGAAGAAGGCTTTACCAATTTAGAAACAAAGTTTCTATCCTGAAGCACCCAGACCCTTCCAAGCCCTTTGTTGTAGAGATGAATGCCTCAGAGTTGGGAGTGGGGGTGGTGCTGTACTAACAATTCAGCAAAAAACCCAAGCTTCACCCAGTTGCCACCTTCTCCAAAAAAATTCTCCAGCAGAACAGAACTATGATGCATAGTGACATAGTTACATATATTTATGATACAGATAGTTACTAGCTGGTAAAGTCCCTCTTTAGGAATGGCGACACTGGCTGGATTGCACACTTCCATGAGTGTCCTACTACCCTGGCACTTTTTATGTTTATGGAGTAATTGGGTGTCTCTCATCAGGTTATCTTCCCCAGCCCAATAATCAAGGTAAACAGGCTAATCATGAAATCTATCAACTTTCTGTTTACAGAATCAGGAGGATTGGGCTCAGTTTCTCGCTTGAGCTGGTCATGTCCAAAACCCTCGGTGTTATTCAGCTATGCTCCTAAGGCCCTTCCAGTGTGCTGCCAGCCACCCATGTTCCCCTGAGATGCTAACCCCTCAGAGTCACCCATAGTGGACAGTTGGTTCAAGCATATGGATCAGATGTGGGAAAGCACCCACTAACACTTGGAATAAGTAGCCAGGAAGGTCAAGCAATTTGCAAATCACCACAGGGGAGAGACTCAACCAGGAGACCAGGTGTGTTTATCTACCAGAGACATCCAAAACACACATAAGTTAAAAAATTTCAATGGTAAGTACAAAGGCCTATGCAAGCTCCTCCACCACATCGATAAGGTAATATACAGACAGAGCCTGCCGCACCACAGCTGCATCGCACCTTCCTTCCACATGTCCCACATCAAACATATCACTCCAGTACCCTTAGTATCCAACATTCACCTCACCATGCATTTCAAAACCCTTGTGATCAACAGCCAGGCTGCCTATATTGTTAAGGACCTCCTCAACTAATGCAGGACAAATATCAGGCTGGAGTACCTTGTAGAGTGGGAAGGTTACAGTCCTGAGGAGCAGTGCTGGATTCTGGTACACAACATTCTCAACCCCATGTTCCAGCACGAATTCCATGCCAGGCATCCAGAGAAACCTGGTCCGTGTTCCTATTGGCAGCCAGATAAGGGATCTGCTCCAAGAGTGAGCTCCTCATAACACATGCTCCTCAGGAGCAGCTCCTAATAACACATGCACATAAACAAACTTTGGACAGTGCCTCCATGTGAAGTAATGCTCAGTGTGCTCTTATTTGAATTTACCAAGCTTTTAAGTTTTATGATCTGGTTTTGTTCTCTGTTTTTCTATTTTATTTTGGATTTTGCCCTTGTATTGATGTATGATGATTGACTGATCCTGACCTTGACCTTGAGTTTGATTCTCATTTTGTATTTGTTAGATGGACTTTTAAGAACATTAATCTGCACTTACATCTGCTTCAGAACTGTTTCATGACAACAAACATTTAACAAACATTTGTATACTCACTACTCAACTTGTCAGCTTGAGTTTGGTCTGTGATAATTATCACAACTTACACGGAACTCTGGTCTAGTGAACAGAATCATGAGATTTCCTACAATGAAGAGGGCACATGCAAATTTGTCCTTAATAATGGAACTCAAAGGCGGCTATCTTCCAAATGGGACAGCCTTTATCTATGGTAGTTTGGAACACACACACACACACACACACACACACACACACACACACGCAAACACACACATGCACACATTCTCTCATTTCCTCTTTTTCATTTTCTCTCTCATCCATTTTCTCCTCTGTCGTCCCAGCTGCTCTGCTCTCATCAGTAATAAATTCAGGATTATGGTGGAGTTTACACACACTATCTGTGCGTCAAAGACCACTGCAACATCTCCCTACCACACACACACACATATACACACACAGTGTATTACACACAGAGGACTGTTTGCTCTCTAGCTCCTTCACTTTTAATTTATCTTTTTCTGCTTCACTTCGCTTTCTCTTCTTGTTTCTCTCTGTTCTCTCTGAATGCCTGAAAATTTCATTTACATGAAATAACAGCTATCAAATGAAAAGAAAGAAAGACAGAAAAGTGAGAGCAAGAGACAGAGAGAGAGAGGGAGGCATGAGGAGCAGGAGTGGCACACACTAATATCTAATATCTCTGTGCAAACAGTAATTAGCTGAGCCAGTCATCTTCAGATCAATACTGAGCTTAGAAGCAAAGCTTTCATCACACACATGCATACACACACACACACACACACACACACACACTGCACGAAGGCCAGAGGTGATAGGTCACAAGCCTTCAATAATGTGCGTGTCTGCGCGTGTGTGTGTGCACGTGTGTGCGTGTGTGTGTGCAAACCCTCACTCAGTTTTAAGACACTAGTCGGTGCACACAAACGAGCACCCCCCACACACACACACACACACACACATACATTTGCAATTACAACCAAAGCTTATTTTTCATCTAAAGCAGATCTGTGTTAATCTGATACATATTAAAATGAATTAAACAATTTTATTAAAAGAAATTGAAAGCATTTACAATGGTAATCTTTTCCAATTAGTCAAGAGGAGAGGAAAAAAAGTCTTAACATTTGATTCAGGCAGAACCGTCTTAAGAGGGGCCCAGACGCCACACTCGGAGGAATTGTGCAAACCAAATTAGCATGTCTAATTAGCTCTAAATCCTTGACAGTTTAATGTGTGAGATTTAAGCAAAAGTCAAAAAGAGCTCATTGCTGCTCAAATACATTAAGTGCTTGTGTAAACTGAGTTACTAGTTTATTAGATATACCTACGTAGAAGATAATAATCTGGAAATTCTGTGTTTAAAAAAAAAAAAACTTGTACTAGGTACTAAACAAGTAAATCTAATAAACTGGTAACTCTTTGCAGCATTTAAGTAAGACAAATGCTAAAATTTAAATGGTAGTTTTACATTACAGATTATTAGGAAAATTTACATGGTCCTAATCCTAATAATACATGGTTCTGGAATTGTGTACCTATCTATAGTTTCATTTATCCATTGGAATTTGATAGTTTAAATAATTTAAATATCAATGATGCAATAGTGATGCATGTTTGGGTCTCCAAACGAAGAGATCAAGTCCTGTATGGAGGGTGGGAAGGATGGCATTGTCTCCTTCTTTCAACCAATTTGACTAGCGAACTTGTCTAAGCTTGTTTAGATGCACTTCAATGTTGCTTGAGCAGCAGATCCATTGTGTTAGCCTTTCATACTGTATCTTATAGGAATCATTTGTTGGTCTTCACTTTGCTGATAGTGCAGTTGTGGAGACCTAGTTAATGAGGTGGGAATTTGCAATGGATAAGAAATTCAGCCAAAATCTGCCAAATGACAAATGTAAATGAATAAGAAAAAGGTTGAATATAACAATAATTCTATTAAGGAATCTATACATCTATTCACTATTTTTTCTAAGAAAGTGTAGATATGTAGGGGGCCATCATTCCACAAAGTATCAGGGATGTTCATACATGCTATGAAATGAGACATACTATAATTCATCTCCATGTCCCAGCCTGAATTCCATGCCAGGTATTCAGAGAAACCTGGTCCCTGTTCCTATGGGCGGCCACGTAAGAGATCCACTCCCAGAGTGAGCTCCTCGGGAGCAGCTTCTAATAACACATACACTATATAAACAGACTTTGGACAATGCCTCAGTATGACATAATGCTCAGTATGTGCTCTTACCTGAATTTAACAAGCCTTTAAGTTTTATGATCTGGGTAAGTGTAAGTATGTAAGGGTCCATCATTCCACAATGTATCAGAGATGTTCAGAGACATATTATAATTCATTTAATTACACAATTCTTAATTTACACAATTCTTATTATTGCAATATTTATTTACACAATTCGACCACTCCAGGGCCCCCTCCAGAGGCAGAAATGGAGGCAACCACTCCAGAGCCCCCTGCAGAGGCAATGAATGAGGCATCTGCACCCGAGCTCCCGCTAAGAGCCGAAAAAGAGGCTTCTGCTCCTAAGCTCCCTCAAGTGGCCAAAAGAGAGGCTTCTGCTCCTCAGCTGCCTCAAATTGCCAAAGAAGAGGCAACCGCTCCAGAGTCCCCTCCACTGGCAAGGAATGAGGCAAGCGCCCCCGAGCTCCCCCTAATGGCCGAAGAAGAGGCTATCACTCCTGAGCCCCCTCAAATGTCCAAAAAAGAGAAAACCACGCCAAGGTCCACGCCAGAGCCAGAGTCTGGTTCCAAGTCTGAGCCAGAGTCCAAGTTCAAGTCCATGTCAGAGTTCAAAACAGCACCGGGGGCAAAACCTTCACCTGAGCCTGTGACCAAAATTATGCCTGTACCCAAGTCTGGTTTGCCACAAGGGTCAGAAGCCATTCCTGTCACAGTCACTCTCCCAGAGCTCGCTCCTATTCCAGGCAAAGTTGCTCTCACAGAGCCCGCTCCTGTTCCAGCCAAAGGCGGCGCTCACAGGGAGCCAGTTCCAGTTCCTAGTTCCGTTCCTGTTCCAGCCAAAGTCGCTTACAGGGAGCCAGTTCCAGTTCCTAGTCCCGTTCCAGCTAAAGCCAAGGTCGCTCACATGGAGCCTGTTCCTGTTCCTAATTCTGCTCCAGCTAAAGCCAAGGTCGCTCACTGGGAGCCTGTTCTTGTTCCTAGTTCTGCTCCCGTTTTAGACAAGGTCGCTGATGAGGAGTCTGGTCCTGTTCCTATTTCCGCTCCAGTTCAAGCCACAGTCGCTCACATGGAATTTATTCCCATCCAAGTCACCGGGCCAGAGGCAGAGCACTCTTCTGTCAAGGCCACAGAGACTGTTCCCTTCATGGCCACAGAGACTGCTCGCATCACGGTCAAGGAGACTGCTTGCATCAGGGTTAAGGGGACCGTTCACGTACACATCTCAGCGCCCGTTTCAGTACAGATCTCATTGCCTGTTCCAGTGCCCATCTCAGAGTCTGTTCCCATACACGTCTCAACACTTGTACAAGTATCAGAGCCTGTTCCAGTACAAGTTTCAACGCCTGTTCCAGTGCCCGTCTCAGAGTTTGGTCCTGTACATGTCTCAGAGCCTGTTCCTCTCTGTCACAGAGCCTGCTACAGCAGACATTACAGAGCCTGCTACAGCAGATGGCACACTCACAGAGCCAGAGCCCGCTCCTGTAACAGCTTCAGTCTCAGAGTGCGTTCCTGTCACAGAGTCTGCTCCAGTCACAACTCGAGTCACAGATGCTGCTCCAGTCACAGCTCGAGTCACAGATGCTGCTCCAGTCAGAGCTCGAGTCACAGACGCTACTCCAGTCACAGCTCGAGTCACAGACACTGCTCCAGTCACAGCTCGAGTCACAGACGCTGCTACAGTCACAGCTTGAGTCACAGACGCTGCTCAAGCTACAGATGCAGTTCCTGTCACAGACACCGCCGAGGTCACAGAGACCATCCCCGCGCAGATCTCAGCACCTGTTTCTGTGCAGATCTCAGCGCCTTTTCCCGCGCTCACAGAGCCTGCTCAAGTCCCAGCGCAAGTTCCTGTCGCAGCTCAAGTCACAGCGCAAGTTCCTGTCACTCTCTCTGAGCCTGCTCAAAGCCTCAGTGCAAGTTCCTGCCACGCTCTCCGAGCCTGCTCAAGTCTCAGCGCCACTCTCCGAGCCTGCTCAAGTCTCAGCACAACTCTCCGAGCCTGCTCCTGTTCCTGCGCAACTCACGGAGCCTGCTCCTATTCCAGTGTGCCCAGCCCAGCCTGCTTCTATCCCCAAGTTCCTGCCCGAGTTTCTTCCAGGACCCAGAGAAGCAATTTTGTCGGGCACTCCAGGAGTAGCGCCTTTGGGGGGGTTCTGTCATGAACTGCTCCTTACTATACACACAGTGTGCCATGAAATCTCAGCCACGTGTGCGATGCGCTCTTCATCTCCGTTCGCGGGAGCACACACTTCCGCATTTTGACAGAAGACACGGACTACAGTTCCCATGAGCACCTGCTCCCAGCCATTAGGCCAATCAATGAGCGACAGGTGCATCTCATTTCATGGACTGATTACCTATGTTTAAAAGAACTGCCTTTTGCACTTCGTATTGGCGAAGCATTGAACTTACCCCCTGGTAGTCTGCCGAGCACTTTATACCCGAGTTTTGCTTTATTGTGTATTGGACTCTCTTTTCTGTATTTGGATCACTGATTTTGGATTACCATTTAATACTCTGCTTGCTGATTACCCGACCCATTTCCGTTTTGTGGATTGCTCTCTCTGCCTGTCGTTTATGTACCTCTGACCATTGTGTTTTAAATAAACACTGTACAGCTTTCATCTCTGTCTCTGATCCTGCATTTGTGTCACACCATGCCTCGACAACATGAACATCATGACACCTACTGTTTACTGACTTGACAATGTTTTTATCTGACACTGTGTTACACAAATCTTCTCGAGCAAGGAGATAAAAATCTGTTTCACAATAAACAATGGAGATATTTTCAAAGATTAACCTGATAACAGAGGAGGAACAACCCAGTTATGGCCCACAGTTTCCACTTTACTTTAGAAATTTATGTGGTATAACTATGATGAACTCAAATCTAACTACCACAACGCAGGTACAACTCTACTGTGGTGACTCTGAATCTGAGATTAAACTTTAGAAATTGACCATTTTCAACAAAAAATTCAAATGCTGCAAAATCATTGGCTGCATTTGGACCATTTTTTTACTCAAAAGCTATACAGAGAAGAAAACAATAAATATGTCTGCTTGTGTGGAGCACTAATGACCCATAGTGCACAGTGCCATAACTGGCCCTTTTATTCCAAATATGGCCCTTATAGTACAAATATAACCATATTTGGCCTGGACTCCTTCTACTCCTAAGAATTGGATTTAGAAACCCAGCCATAAAACTTATTAAATAATGTTTAGCTCTGATAATTGAGGAGGTTAAACCACACTATTGTTAGAGATGACTATTTATCTAGCATTTTAATCTTAGTATATTATTGTCATATTTTAATCTTATATTATCTTAAATATATATATATCAAATCTAATCATACAACACAACATGGCTATGTTGTATTCATTGTTATTTTTGGCAGTAGGCAACAGACTTTATGCTGAAAGTGTTACAGGAAACAGGGTGAAAAATGGCTCATAACTAGATATTTAATTTTCTTCTTCCATTATTCAGCACACCAGATTTTCTGGTCCATATACCAGGTTTTATATATGTTAAATGTGCATTAGCTTTGATTTCCTGAATGGCAACCATGTTATTCACAAAATGGCAGTTTTTGTTGAAATTGGATTGCAATCCAATTTATTGAATTGAGTTGTTGATAAGAATGTTTGATAATTTAAAATAATTTATGTTCAGTCCATTCACATACATACAGTGACCTTAGGATAATAAGGTTCTATAAGGGTTAAGAGCCACCATGAATTATGCAGCATAAAACATTTGACATTTCATCAAGAAAAATTTTTAAGATCCTGAAATTTACATTTGAAGCTCAATATGATATACACTTTAATGTTACTATTTCTATCAGATTGAACTTTATCAAATCATGTTTGTGAGCTTATATCTGGCTGTTTCTCAGTATGTATTCCTTCAAGAAACAGATTTTAAAAGTTTTGAAATAATTTTATGATCCTACATATTTTTCAAAATGTTTTGTCTGAATGAATTATGTATCATCTGATAGCATGTAACAATATAGTCATGTTATAATACCTTACAACACAAGTACATGGCCTTAAGTTCCAGTTACATGTTTAGGTTATTAAGCATATTCCAAGTAGCTTACTAATGTTTGAGCACCATGTCGTTGGCCACCTCATAGATCCAGAGTCCCGGGTCTGATTCTGTGAGATACTTCTGAGAGTTACTTCCTGTGTCACCTTGGATTTCTTCCAGGTTCTCCAGTATCCACTCACATCCCAAAACCATTAATCAGTAGGTGGATTGGCTAAACAATGGACTGGCATCATATCTAGGGTGTATTCCTGGCTCTCTTCCTTAGTTTCCATGGTAGGCTTTTGATCCACCATGACCCTGACAAAGACCAGCCATTATTTACATGACAAATTTATTTTTGACCAAAATCCTAGATATAATGCGATTATTATAATATTGAGATCATGTTGCACACATACTGTTAGCTCGCAGGTTTAGTCAATGCTATTAGCAGCATCATGTAATTATACTATAGAAGCATACATGTAAATACCTAATTAAACAATAAGAGGTGGTAATAGAGGTCAATGACAAGTCAATTTCATAAACAATATGGATTGTGGTCACATGAATCTCAAGCAAAAATTCTTTGGCTTGAATGTTTGCCTTGAAAAAGACAAAACAACTATGCTTTGTACACACACAACTTAAACACACAGAGGTGTAATTATATGCCATTTGTAAATAAATTATTCTCACCCAGTAGAACAACAGAAAATCAATTCCTCAATCAATTATGGCTGCATTAGCTTGCTTAGACAAGCTCTACCTCTAAATCCACCAAGTGCTGGAAAAGAGAGGAAGGAAAGGAGAGGATAGATTGATTACTGAAATGATATCGTGAGAGGTCATGAACTAGAAGGTTGCATAATCTACCTGAGCACGTGTTACAGCTGTTCATCTTTTCAGATCACAAAGCACAGATAGAAAAATGTTTCTAAGGAGCCTGGTCTACATTTCCACACTGATATAATCTAAAAACAAACAAACAAACAAACAAAAAAAACTATTGCATAATGGTAATACCATTAAATTACAAAATGGTTATTTAAAATAAAAGAACCTCCAACTACAAAGTATTTGTGTATGAGAGAGCAAGCTGCAGTGATGGATTTCAAATTTCTGCTTAATAAAGTGAAATATGCATGGCCTGTGAAAGTCATCTGGAGGTTTTTCAGAGACTCTTAACCACCACTTGAGAATTTTTTCAGTTTTCTCTGAATCAGAGAAAATAAAGGCAGTGGCCAATTTTATTTGAATGGCAGAACATTTTGAATTTCCATGCAGTCGCTGATGATGCAATTCTACATCAGAACATGACTCTAAAGAGTAAGCAATGTGAAAGTTCTTGCTGTTTTCCTATCCACCTCCTGATTAACACTTTTATCTAAAAATGAGAGCTATGGAGAAAGAAGAAACGTGAGCATGACACGGTCATACCAGTATAATTCAGTCTAAAAAATCTAAAAAAATTTGAACTATTGTCAAAGACTAACCATTTCATGGGTTGGACATTTGTGAAGTGGGGACTGTTTGAATTTGTTTGTTTGTTTATTTGCTGGTTTGTCTCCAGATTCCCTGTGACCCTGACGGATAAGCATTATAGATAATGGGTGGGTGGATGGATGGATGGATCTTTTGTTTGCTTGTTTGTTTGTTTTATGAATTCAGAGGGATGTTAAGCTGGAAGATAAGCAAATACTTTATTGCAATCAAATAACTGTGCAATGCACATACTGTAGACAATAGGACATATACAAAGCCAAAACAGAACCCAGAGTGCCTTTTGAGATTGTGTGGGTAATTTGTATGTGGCATATTTACATACTCTCTAAACAAGTTATGTACAATGTTAGAAATCTAACAGTTCTAGTGTTTGATTATGCCATGTTGTTGTGTAATCCATGACATTATAAGGTTCAACAGCTCAGGCAAAGCAATAGTAGTATGTAAGCAGCAGTAAATTCCTCAGGATTATTACTCTCTAGTTGCTGTTGCAAAAGCTGAACGGCTTCACCAACCATTGATACATGACTAATTAAACAAACAGGACTTATTTTAAATAAATATGCAGCAGTGAAACAATCAACAATACACACACCATGTTAAGATCGTGGGTGTTTTCTGCTATGCCTGATTGTGTAAAATTGTATTTTTTAATTATTCTTTTTACCGTTCCTTACATAATTACTCACCTACAGTATGTTTAGTATGTCAAGTTGCAAAATGTTTATTGTCATGCAAAGTTTAATTAAACAAACATTTTTCTTACATTTTCTACTTGGCAAAACTGCCTAAGCTCTGTCAGATTGGAGGGAGACCATTGGTGAACAGCCATTTTCTTGCAACAGATTCTCAACCAGACTGAGGTCTGGGATTTGAGTGGGCCATTCTGAACCACTCCAGTGTAGTTTGGCAGCAGATCGGTGTCCTGTTGAAAGGTAAACTTCCACCCCAGTTTCAACAGGTTTTCTTATAAGATTGTGTGAATCTTGCAGGAATGTGATTCTTAGATTCTCCCTGGATAAATATTCAGGAAAAATGTGTACTGCACTTCTCCTGAGCTGTTTTCTAACACCACCTTATATTGGCCATTAGAATAAAATGAGTATTAAAATTTACAGCTATTTTCTGGGGGACACCTGCCCTCTTCCTTTTTCAGCTATTAATTATCTGATAACTTGCTTTCCACCTTGTTTTTGATCTACTGATACAGGCCTTAAATCTTAGTAGTTACATTTTATGCTTCAATCTTCTTCCCTGTTCTCACTTCCAGAAGGCAGGACAGACTGTGAAAAAGTTTCTCCTTCCAATTAGAAAAAGAAGGATTGAGGAGAGAGAGAGAGAGAGAGAGAGAGAGAGAGAGAGAGAGAGGTTAAGAAAAGTGAAAGTGAGTCAGTGTCAGGTGAACAGGCAGCTGCAGCTGAACATGTCAAGGCAGGAAGAGAACGAGTGAGAGAGCAGTAGATGGGGAGGAAAAAGATTGTGGTGGGGGGGTATAAAACTGCCACCTGATTTGTCTCTGCTACAAAGTTAAAAATTCCACTTGTCACTCTGCAACAATTGGGCCTGCCACTGGAACCCAAGAGGATAGCTACAGTGTACTGGGAAGTCAAAAGAGGGGAAAAATAGCAAAGTGAAACTAGAGAGAATGTGAGCAAGATATACTGTAGGATATGTATGTGAAAGCAGTTGATGAGCTATTTTGTTCCTAATAACACTAGGTCACTGTGAGTAGTTTAGCAAAGTAGTAGTTTACAGTTAAAGACAAACATTTCCATAATACATATGATAAGGGACAGTCCCTGTTTCATCTTCAACCTCAGAGATTTTTTTTATATTTGTTGTTCTTTCCCTAATATTGCTATACCTTCAATAATTTGATTTGTGAGAGCTTATGTGAAGCTAATGGTCATACTGACCTATGATCATATGAGGAGAACATGAAAAACTCCACATAGATACAACCTGATCTCAGGATCAAACTAGTGACCCTGTAGTGTTAAGGTGACAGTACTACCCACTGTGCTGGCTTTGAGTTACATTGTACAATGAAAAAGCTTTAATAAAACAACCCTTCTTATTTACATCCACTTGCCTCTGCATAATGTGTTGTAGTTATGTTCTGCAGCCTGTGTGAGAAATGAATTGCACAGAGCTAGCAACAATGGCATGCTGAGATACATTTATAGAATAGCCATTGTTTTGTCGGATAGCTACAAATTTTTCTTCATTTCATGAATATGCCTTCTCATAGAAGATAAACAATATATTTACTTTTAAAAAGTGCTGTCTATGGCCTGCCAGACTGTATTCTGACAAGGAAAAAAGCACATTTGCTTAGATTGAAATTCTTATTCAATTCAATTAATTTAAATTCAGTTTAATTTGATGTTAATTTATATGGCTATGGTAAATATAGAAATTGTCACAAAGCAGCTTCATGGGGTACATAGATACCCGATGTGTGAGCAAAGGTTACAGTGGCAAAGAAGACAGCACAAGTTAGAAACCAGACTCATTCTGGTTTCTAAGGGGAGCCTATTCTCTTTTGGGTGACACCGGATAGTGGAATTATAATTCTGATGTGTATACTATGAAGTAAAAGTGTATTAAAGAGTGTCCAGTATGAGCATGATGGGGAAAAGAGTCCCGGAATGAGCACAGGTGTCACACCTGCACCTGCTCCAGCACCTACACCTGCACCCACACTCATCCACAACAGTGATACGGACATGGCATCAGATACAGATTCACACTCAGATATTGAAATGGACGATTGCACACATGAACACACAGACACTGACATGGACTACATTTCCCAAGACCCACAGCCTACAGACAACATGGCGGACATTTTCCCACGCTTAGTCACCTGACTACTAAATACTAATAAGCCAGTGCCCTCCCTCCACACCATCCGTATGATTGTGCCATTGAACTGCTACCAGGTACCACACCTCCATGCAGTTGCATCTATCCACTCTCCATTAAAGAACAATAAGCCATAGAGGAGTATGTACAGGAGCCTCTCCAAAAAAAATACATCATTCCTTCCACATCCCCAGCTTCTGCAGGATTCTTCTTCATTGAGAAGAAAGGAGGGTGACTGAGGCCCTGCATTGACTATCATGGTCTAAACAACATCACCACCAAATACCCATATCCACTTCCACTAGTACCCACTGTGCTAGAACAGCTAAGGTCTGCCCATACTTTCACAAATCTTGATCTGCACAATGCCTACAACTTAATAAGAATATGTGCTGGGGATGAATGGAAAACTGCTTTTAGCACCACCTCAGGCCACTACCAGTATCATGTAATGCCGTATGGACTATCTTGTGCTCCTTCAGTGTTTCAATGTCTGATCAATGATGTATTATGGAAGATGCTGGGAAAGTTTGTGATCATATAAATAGATGACATCCTGATCTATTCATCATCCCGAGAGGAACACATTCAGCATGTGAAAAAGGTTTTAACTAAGCTCTGTGAAAACAAACAACATGTAAAGGCAGAAAAATCCGAATTCCATGTCTCCACCGTATCCTTTCTGGGGTATATGATCAGTGAAGAGGGACTTTTAATGGACATAAATAAGGTAACGGCTGGTAAGAACTGGCCTATCCCAAGAACTCTAAAGGAACTGCAGAGGTTCATCAGCTTTGCAAATTTCTATCACCATTTCATACGGAATTTTAGCCTCATTGCAACTTCCCTCACAACACTGCTCAAGAAAGGAGCAAAGAAAATTCACTGGAATCCATTGTCAGAAGAGACATTCTCCAAGCTCAAACAGGCCTTCACATCAGCACCCATGATAAAGCACCCAGACCCTGAGAAACCATTCACAGTAGAAGTGGATGCTTCTGAAATGGGAGTAGAAGCCATCCTTTCTCAGCGGTTCGGAGAAAAAACGAAACTTCACCCAATAGCATCCTTTTCCTGAAATCTAACACCTGCTAAGCTGAACTACGATGTGAGAGACCGAGAACTTCTACCAGTCAAGCTGGCACTAGAGGAATGAAGACATTGGCTAGAAGGAGTAAAACACTTGTTTGTAGTCTAAACCAACCACAAAAACCTGGAGTACCTGCATACAGCAAAAAGACTCAACCCCAGACAAGCAAGATGGGCCCTGTTCTTTGCCCTGTTCTCTTTCATCATGTCTTATCGGCCGAGTTCTAAGACCACTAAAGCAGTCTCATTATCACACATGCACCCAGAAAAGAACTTGACTTACCAACATGACAACATCCTACCTCCCTCATGCTGGGTAAATGCCATTGAATGGGACTTTAATAAAGAACTTCAACATACACAATGGCACCCTGTGCCTTCTTCCTGCCCACTGGAACGCACCTATGTTCCACCACAGCTCAGAAGCAGAATAATCACATGGGCACACACCACACCTGCCTGTGGACACCCCGGCACGCAGAGAACACTGGCTCTAATACTGGTGGCCAAACATGCATCTCATCATCTTCTACCCGTGCTAAATACAAGTTCCCAGGACTTTACCATCAGGCAAGCTCATGCCATTGTCCACCCCACACCACCCCTGGTCCCACCTGGCCATGGATTTTATCATGTACCTCCCTGAATCTGAAGGTAACACAGTCATCCTAGTCATCACTGATAGATCATCCAAAGCCTTAAGGCTCATTCCCCAGCCCAGCCTTCCCACTGCATTCGAACTGGACAAACTCCTGTTCAATCATGTGTTCCAATATTTCGGCATCCCAGAGGACATCGTGAGCAGCAGCGGTCCCCAGTTCACATCTAGTGTATGGGCCGGGTTCATGGAGAAACTGGGGGTAACTGTAAGCGTCACATCTGGGTATCACCCCCAGTCTAATGGCCAGGTGGAGACAGCAAACCAAGAAATAGGTTGCCTGCTGAGAACATACTGTGCTGAGAAACAAAGTGACTGGTCACTCTTCCTCCCCGGGCAGAATATACCCAAAGCTCCTTAAAGCACTTATCCACACAGATGATCCTGTTCCAGTGCATCTTGGGCGTTCAACCTCCCCTGTTCCTGTGGAACGCTAACCCCACAGAAGCACCTGCAGTCCACAAATGGTTTCGTCGCAGTGAGAGCGTGTGGAAGGATGCACATCAAGATCTCCGATGAGTGGCCAAGAACAAGAAAAGGTTTGTGGATTGATGATGCAAGAAAGGTCCTCAATTAAAACCTGGAGACCGCATGTGGCTCTCAACCCACAACCTAAGAGGAGGAACTGGCTGCAGAAAGCTAAGTGCCAAGTACATGGGCCCATACAAAATCTCGAACCAGGTCAACCCAGTCACCTACAGCACAACAGAATCACACCCACATTCCATCTATGTACACCCACACAAGTCATCAGCACCCATAGTGAGCTCCTTGGGGGGGAGAGGGGAGCACCTACACCTGCACCCACACTCATCCACAACAGTGATGGCATCAGATACAGATTCACACTCAGACATTGAAATGGACAATTGCACACACAGACACTGACATGGACTACCCTTCCCAAGACCCACAGCCTACAGACAACATGGCAGACATTTTCCCACGCTCAGAGTCACCTGACTACTAATTGGAAGCAGGTGATTCCAATTACATGCACACACTCTCCCTGAACTCTTTTTATAGGCCTCATTTCTGTGTTGACTTTACAAAGCATGGGTTCTGTTCCCTTTGAGTCTGTCTATTGCCAAGCCTTTATTCTCTGATTGATATCCTGGTTCTGTCTGTTTTCTGCATATCTGTTTAACGTGTTTGTTTCAACCCTTGCCTGTTTAACGTGTTTGATTTTGCCTGACGATTCTATACCTCTGCCCGAAGTGTTTTAATAAAGTGTTTAATCTGTGCATGCATCCCATCTGGCCTGGTTCTCATGACAACAGGACAGTCTTTATGATTAGTGATTAAAACAGTACTTGTTAGTATCTATATGGCCATCCACTATATATCTACACATATTAAATATATAGCAAGAGTAATTACACATAGCATTCATACACAAAACATGTACTGAATAAGCCCTTCTCTCATATGACCCATGCTGTTTGCGACACATATTTGACTATTCAATAATGAAAATGCAATAGCTTACAACTATTAATTACATTAGAAAAAGCTTTTTAATTGACTATTATAAGCAGGGCTAATGTTGGATAACTGGATGGTCAATAAAAAATTTATGCCTGGTTTCTTGAGCCAGACACATTTAAAAAGTGTATTTCTCAAAATTGTGTTGAAAGTTATTTCCCAAACACCTGAATAGTCTTTCCAACTTTCCCTAATGAATTTAAGGTGTGGGTAACTGTCATTAAGTATTTATTTAAAAAAAAAAAGAACATTACCATCATCCAAAGAAAGCTAGTAAATCATTTATTTTATTTTTTTTTCCCTTATTTGAGGCACCTCATAGGTGAATCATGCCCCTAGCATTGACCTACACCGCCTATACAATGGTCTGGATCAGGATTACATGTACTCAGTAATTTAATTTCCACAAAATAAAAGTAATTGAAATAAAGTAATGTAACTGATTACTTTCCATTACTTTTAATTACATAAATACTAAATATGTGGATGATGAGAGCATTTTCTCAGCTGGAAGGTAGAACTTGCACTGTACTGTGATGTTGTTCACCTTTTCTGCTTTAAAGACAAACTAATGGGGAAATATCCAGCCAGTGAACACATTTTTTTCACTATCAGAATCAGAATCAGAAAACTTTATTAAACACATAAGGGCTGCAACAACTAATCAACAAAGTTATTAAAAAAAATTATAAAAATAACTGCAAATAATTTAATTATTAGTTGAACTGCATTATGAAACACACTGAGTATGTGCTACATCACTTCATAAAACACATTTGAGTGAAATGGTGGAGAAAAACAGTATTACTTTCTCTACAGTATGGAAACTCTTTACAGTACACTACCATGCTGGTCTCATGACATAACTTGTGTTTTAATGTGAGTAATATTATCATTTGTTTGTGGAAATGTAAGGAGAAGCATAATGTTCATTCTTGAATTGTCTAGAACAGCTTTCTTATCTTTGTTAGGCAGCAAGTAGCAAATCTATTTGAATCAGATAGCTTAAAAAAATAAAAAGTTAAACTAGCCTAATTTTCAGACCTAGTAGTGCTAATAATCGATTGTATATTCTTAGCATACACAATATACTGTACATAATTTTTGTGTTTCAAATCTCCATTCTGCTTTCTGTTCACAAGTTGATCCCAAAAACAGTTGATTCACTAATCTTGGGCATTAAAACCTAAGAATTAACAGCAAATTAGTTGGAGTTGATTCCACACACTGAAAAATATTTGCCTCGCGGGTGCTGCACAGCAAGCAAAATGAACTTAGAACTGGATAGTTTCAGTGAGCAAAACAGGCAGCAGATGTTTATTTTATTTTATTTTGAATATGTCTGTTCAAAATGTCAACAAAACGTGGCTTAAAATACAGACATTCATTTGCAAAAAGTGTGGTAAGTGATTAAAAAAAGTGATAAGCAGTAAACAATGTACATACAGTCACCTTGAATTAGTCTGAGTGTCTCATTTGGTTGACATGGGCACTTGATAATATTCTCATAAAATAATCAAGGAAAGCTTATTCAATTAACACCTTAAAAATAATCAAATAAAAAATAATTATCAAAAAAATAAAAATATAATCGGTAGTTGCAGCCCTATATGAGAACGATATACTTATATGCACGTGTGCACACAACACTTCATGAGTTTCACATCACCACTCTGGTCTCAAGTAAATTCAAAGCTAATCTTACATTCACCAATTCATTATTATGGCCTCTATAATAATGGCGACAGCATTTGACATCATTCACTCCACGACTGCTAGATTCCAGACACTGCAGCAGGACACTTTCGTCCTAATATCTGGAGATTTTAATAATGTCTCTCTTAACAGGACACTGCCCACCTTTTCACAGTTTGTAGACTGCCCCACTAGAGAAAACAAGACATTGGACTTACTGTATGCAAATGTCAAAGAGGCATACAGCTGCACAGCCATTCCACCTATGGGTAGATTGGACCACAACTTGGTGTACCTTCAAGCCCACCTATCTACCATTGGTTAAGAGGCAGCCACCCACTGTTAGGACAGTAAGATAGTGGTCAAAAGAG
This sequence comes from Parauchenoglanis ngamensis, assembly GCA_030014255.1. Taxonomy (NCBI): domain Eukaryota; kingdom Metazoa; phylum Chordata; class Actinopteri; order Siluriformes; family Auchenoglanididae; genus Parauchenoglanis; species Parauchenoglanis ngamensis. The sequence goes on along the minus strand of JAQMYM010000004.1, from coordinate 12,975,205 downwards.
TCCAGTACAGCCCTGCAAGACTGCATGGAGACTATGGACTGGGAGGCTCTGTATGAGCCACATGGAGAGGACATTGATAACCTCACAGACTGTCTCCTAGTACATCAACTTCTGTGTTGATAGCACAGTACCAGTGAAATCCATATGCTGCTTTCCCAACAACAAGCCATGGGTTGCTAAAGACATCAAAGCCCTCCTGAATGAGAAGAAGAAAGCATTCAGGTCAGGTGACAAGGAGGCAGCCAAGGAAGTATACAGATACAGGGAAAAGGTGGAACAAGAACTGCAAAAGAACAACAGCAGGTATGTGTGGAGGGGCATGAAGAACATCACCGGCTTTAAGACCAGCAGCCTTGGAACTGATGGTGATGTGGAGAGGGCCAATCAGTTTAATCTGTTCTTTAATAGGTTTGACAATAGGCCTCTTTCAGGTTTCTCCAGCTCCAGCACACCCCTCATTGCACCAAGTGAACCTGTTGACTCTGACACTTATAGACCATCTATCACCATCACTGAGGACCAAGTGAGGAGAGAACTACGCAGACTTCATCCGGCTAAGACGCCAGGCCCAGATAGCTTAAGCACATATGCACTCAAGATGTGTGCCTCTCAGCTATGTGGAGTGCTGTTGAGGATCTTCAATTTGAGCCTCAGGGCCAAGAAAGTTCCCATGCTGTGGAAAACATCGTGTCTGGTTCCAGTACCAAAGAAGGCATGACCTAGTGCCCCATCGGACTATAGGCCAGTAGCACTCACCTCACACAGCATGAAGGTCTTTGAGAGGCTGGTCTTGGACACTCTCCGCCCTCTGGTGAGGTCAATGCAAGATTCCCTCCAGTTTGCCTACCAGGCCAAGATTGGAGTGGATGATGCCATCATCTACCTGCTTCACCGTGCCTACAGCCATCTTGACAAGCCGAATGCATCCCTGAGGATTACATTCTTCGATTTCTCCATCGCCTTTAACACCATTCAGCCAGCCTGGCTGGGGAGCAAACTGTCTGCTATGCAAGTTCATGCTCCCCTAGTTGCATGGATTTTGGATTAACTGACTGATAGGCCACAGTACGTGTGATTACAGGGATGTAAGTCTGATACGGTGCTGTGTAGCACTGGAGCACCTCAGGGACCTGTTCTGTCACCGTTCCTTTTCACCCTGTATACATCTGACTTTCAATACAACACAGAGGGCTGCTATCTACAGAAATTCTCAGATGACTTAGCAATAGTCGGATGTATCAAGGGTGGGGATGACCTGGAATACAGGATGGCTGTGAACAGTTTTGTTGACCAGTGTGAGCTGAATCAGTTGAAGCTCAATATCCAAAAGACCAAAGAACTGGTGGTGGACATTTGCGAAGATCACGATCTCCTGTCACTCCCCTGTCTATTAGAGGGGTGGATGTGGAGATTGTTCAGGATTACAAATA
>JAQMYM010000004.1:12939059-12954745 GCA_030014255.1 Parauchenoglanis ngamensis | reverse complement strand
TTTTGTAGGTAAAATTAGGTGTTTAACAACCTGTTAAAAATACACCAGAATGCAGGAAATGGCATCTAATTCATTAACTGGGTAACTGTATAGTGATTTTACAGCTAGATCTGGAACAAATGTTAGAGGCCAGCTTCTCCTCTAAAGAGTTGATGAAGGCCTCACTTCTAACAACAGGATACATGACTTGAGAGTTTGAGAAACTTTTTGCCAGTTTGCTAGTTTTTGCAACACACAAACTTAGGTGTACCTGTAAACACTGCTTTAAATAGGCAAGATAGCCCTTCACAGTTTGCTCTGTGTTTCTGGACTGCTGTTTGAAGCCCAAGACTCAAAATCATCTAACCTACAGCACAAGACTAAACCACATAGTTCTGAGCCAACACTCTGGGAAACCGCTCCTCATGTCACTGCACAAAGCTTGCCAGTGAAGAGGAGGGACTGCCAGTGGGATTTATAATGGCTGAAAATTTCACCTACTAGACAGTGACCACATCAGATTGATGGGTCTTGATGACCTTGATGCATGGGTACAAACTCCAGTTCTGCCATCAACACCCAACCTCCTTGGGGCTCAATGACTTATCAACCACAGGCCCCAAAGAAGTCATTGCTCTGAACACAGAAGTTAATTTCCTCCTGGACAGAGGCATGACCAAGAGAGTAGACACTGCTATTCAGAAAAAGTTGTTGTAGTCAAAGTATTTATTTTTTTGGCAAAAGCATGGTAGATTTCATCCCATTCTTTATTTGCGAGGACTGAATCAGTTCTTAAAATTATCTAATATACAGTCTCTCATGTGGCCATACGACTGGTCTAAATTAGTGGACTTGCACAAGGCATACTTTCATGTTCCCATTGTTCCATGACACAAGTTCTTCTTGAGCTTCACTTTCCTGTGGCAGGTATACTAATTCAAAATTCTACCTCTGCCTTGACCCTCTGATGGCCAGAGGTGTCAGGTTTCTTTCATATTTGGACAGTTGGCTCCTCTGTGCCACTATCAATGAACAGGCCATGCAGGAAACATACAATCTCCTCACACACATCTCAAAGCTCAGCATCAGAGTGAACTATCAGAAGAGGTCCCTAAGGTTGTACTCGCACTAGGTTTGATTGCCTTGTACTGCATACAGAAGTGATTGCTCCCCTCTCCCCCCACTGGTCTGTGCAAACACTGCGCTAAACGTTACGTTCCTGGTGGCATTTGTCATCATGATGCAACTTTGTTTTGTTGAAGAAACAGGCTCTCACAGCATGATGGAGACTTTTTTTTTACCAATGTGGATTATTTTGGGGGTGGTGACACATGGTGCTCTCACATGCCATACAGATTGATTAATTATGCAATGGGGTGATTTTCTGTAAATTGTGCTGCACACACAAAAAGATTTTTACAGAAACAGCTGACACTGCAGGAGAAATTTGCAGCTTTACTTGCTGACCACAATCCGTGTTCATTTACAGTCTGACCAGACCCATTATTAACCCTAGTATTCTCTGATGAATTAAAAAGTGTGCATGATTGCATTTGGGTTTGGTGCCTGGGAGTGGTATGGAGTGATCACACTGGTCAATTGAACTGATCTTTGGGGGTCAAATGCTCCTAGGAGCAGTTTGGATTGCCTAGTGTGAGTATTAGTGTGATCGCCTAGTGTGATTCAACAAAATATGAGTGGCCACTATGTCCATTTCCAACTGATACTAAAAATGCTAGGCCTGCTTATCATGTCTTGGGGTCTACTAAGGAATTTTCAGAGATGGCTCATCAACCTCTGACTGGACTCCAAGTACCACCAACAGTGATACATCCTCATCTTGGCTAAAGGTGTATGAACCCTGAATTGCTGGAGACACAAGATTTTCCTCATGCAAGGAGTATGTCTAGGGGTAATTCTCTACTGGAGAAAGATAATCAACATGGACACCTCCCTCACCAGCTGGGTAGAAGTGTGGTGCAACAGGGGCATAGTGGGCATGTGGGACCATATGGTGAAATTGGAACATATCAACCTACTAGAATTAAGTGCAGTTTGCCCTTAATTTCTTCCCTTTCAATTTCTTCCTACCAGAGGTAAGACACAGTCATATAATGACTTGTCAGGACAGCATGGTGATGGTCAGTTACATAATTCACAAGGGAGGCAGGAAGTCAATTAATGCCCTCCCCATCACATAGAAATTCTTCAAGTAGGCTCACTGTTGGCTAGCATCAGACACAATATTCAGACCTTGCATATTAGCTCATATGCTCATATTAGCATTTCTGAAGGGAGCTAAACATCTTTGTCAACCGTAGTCCACTAAGGGCCTGACATGGAACCTTACCCTCATGTTGGAGTCCCATAAGCCTGTCTACAAGCTCAGCAGGGTGATTAGAAATGGGCATCATTGAAGGCTGTTGTTCTTCTGGTGATCACTTTTGTGAGATAACGGGGTATGAGAGGTGCATACCTTGGTGATAACCTCGTCCTACCTGCAATGGTAGCCAAATGTTTCTGGAGCCCCTTCATGAGTTATTAATTGAGATCAGCACTGAGATATACTGTAAAGAACATCAGCTTATTTGGTGGAAGCTAATGTTTTAAAAATGGTAACATTCAAAAGTCTCAACCATTAAAGGAGTATTAAAGGAGTATGTCTCAATGTATATTCTATGCAATTTCAAAATTAAGACCCAACATACATAAGAAATTAGCTTTATTGTGGTCAGGGTCCTGATGCATCCAAAACTTAACCCAGGAACATCGGACATGGGGCAGGTTTAGACCCTGAATGGGGTGCTAGTCCATCACAGGGTGCCATTCACATAAATTCACACCTAGAGGCAATTTAGAGTAGCCAGTCCACCTACTGCATGTCTTGGAAGATGGAACAAATTTGTAAAACTTGAAGGAAGCCCATATGCTCATATTCAAAACTCCTAATGCACAAGAGCTCAGTGAATCCTAGAACCATCCAAATAGACAAGAGCTCTAAATAGACAAGAGCTCATTGAATCTTGGAGCCTCATTATAATAAATGCAGTGATTGCACTGTATAGATTGGTGAATTGCCCAGGGTGTACCCTTGCCTCTCACCAGAAATCAGCAGGAATTGGCTCCAGCTTCTCCTTGACCCTTAACGGCTAAGCGGTATAGATAATGGATTGATGGATAGTATAGTTAATAAATCCAGTGAAATCCGGAGAATGCAGAAAATAGAGAACAACAACAAATAGAGAACAACAAAGAAGCAAGTAATTCCGACTGAAATTGTCATTTCAAACTGAAGCATGGCAGAGAATGTGTTTTTGGTGTTTTTATTTTTTTTTTCTATTCATATATTTTGTCAATTTTTAAAAGCTAGAGTACTATTCAGAAGCTAGTATAACTTCCTCCATTTATTTTGTCACTGTTGTGGCCTTGGAAGCACAACAGATGGATTGATCAATGTCACCATGACTGACTGGGTCAACCTGACTCTGGTATTACTCATATTGACTTTCTTTGGGAGGATAAAGGGGAAAGTTTATTCTTTCCTCTTTTAAGATATCAACTTTACATCATTGATGCCTCATATATCAGTAGCTAAAAAGCAATAATCTTGTTATAATCTATTGCACCATCCTGTTTCAAATATCCAAATTTAAAATACATATTATGCAGTATGGGAGAGCTGCTATCATTACAATATAGTGCAATTGCAAATGTGTGATTTCTATACATACACCTATGCAATTTTGACTTAATTACATCCATATGTAAATACATCATTTCTGTGTGTCTGAAAAAATTATTTGTTTTATTGACTCTTTTTTCTAATATTATTTCTTCCTTCTGTGTTAAAAAACTCAAATTTATGCAGCTGTGTACACTTATACCTGCACCAATAGGGTGGTTTTCAGAGATTTTGTATCTTACTTCTATCTTAATTATCTTAACTATCTTAATTGTATCTTACTTAGTTTGCGATATTGTGTGAAAGCATGAATGCAATCTATGGTACAATTTCACCTGTTATAATTGTACAGAATCTTATTAGAAAAGGTCCCAGCACTGAAATAGAAAACACCGCACTAATTAATTTCCATGCTTGTAAGTATAAACTGCAATTGATGTACTGCTCATAAACATTTAATACATGTAATTTTAATCACAGAATCATGGTTAAATCATAGAAACTATGGTAAAACCATGCTCTAAACCAGGTATAGCAGCACCATTGTAACACAGGACTCCTTTTGGTTTTGGTGAAAATATACAGAACTCTTTGATGATATGGGTAAACTGCCTGTTGATAAGAGAACAAATATGTGTCACCCAATCCTGCAAAATGAGTCACAGTTACCCTTAGGGATAGTCCTAAGTGTAAACATTGCATTAATTAGCTGTCTTAATAGAAGGTCTTCACAAATATTGTAAGTTAAATTTATGTTCAATATAAACAAAAACAAGGGTCACTGTGATTCATTTTCCTGGAAGAGGTCACATATATGCATGATGTTATGTGGGAAGTATTAGGTCTGTTATTTAAATCATTGTTGAGTTGATTAATGCAAATAAAAAGTGTTACAATTGTACAGTCTCTCCCTGGTATACTTTGCCAATACATTAATGTCAAACAGTGACATTTTGGACTAAATGGAAATAAAAGTTCACTGTGCACCTCACATCGCTGAGCCTTCAGATCAGTTTCCAAAAGAACAGCAGAAGAAAGTGAGCAATCATTTAGGCATGCAGTTTGGATTATGCTAATCTGGTATCTATATATAATCTTACTTGTAACATTAGCCCTATAGGTCTAAGGCACAACTAACACACCAAAAATGTTTTAGCTGACCAACTTCATTAGAAGAAAAATGCAAACTTTGTGTAATTTTGGTTTGAACTATACCTATAAAATAGAAAATGTCAAATTTAAATATACAATCAATATATTGATTTTTCTTGGAAATAACTACTGTATATCACTTTTTTCCTATGTAAATGAACCAAAAGTTGCTGTGTGTTACTTGACCATATCATTATGTATATCATTAGTATACATACAACAGAGCTAAGAAAAGGTCTAGAGTTGATCCCAAGTGTTGTATTTAGATCTCCAAGAGAAAAAAAAGAGAGAGACTAACGGGGTGTAAAAATAATAAGTGGTTTGCCATAATAGCCACTGATGTAACCATAAAAATTCACTCCCCCATTCCCTGTTGCGAGGCAAGAGGTCTGAATCTGCGTTCTGGTTTGGACTGCCCTCTTGTTCAGCTCTCTTTTTCTTGCATGCATGTATGTGTGTGGGAGATGCTTACGCAACGACTTCCGGAAATAAAGAGCGCTTGAGTCTCCAATTCTGTGGCTCATTTTGACTGTACTCTAAATCAGTGCTCTAAGCAGACTTTCTTACTCTGCCTCTGAGTGAATAATAATAATAATAATAATTATTATTATTATTATTATTGTTGTTGTTTTTGTTGTTGTTGTTGTAGAATACTACTTCCGTGGCTGCAACTACTACTACTACTTCTGATAATAATAATATTAATAATAATAACAATAACAACAATAATAATAATAATTATATTAATAATAATAATGTTTGCACTTACATGTAATTTCCAAAGTCACTCTAATTATGCCTTATAGATTAATCTGATGCTACTTTTGTTTTTCTGTTGTTGACCTACATTTGTATTTGCATTTATGCAATCCTGTGCATGTAGCCACTGTGCCCTCTTTTACATTGATCCTTGGGACACAAGTGGTGTTTACGAACCATAACAAATGCTGCTCATGCAGACATGTTTGTAACTTATGTTTGCATATAATATTGCCTTCAAGATTAAACTGATGCTGTAACCATGTCTTTTTGTCAGATTACATGTAAAAACCCAGGTCAGGTTGAGGGTTTATTCGTTTGCTAAAACATACTTGAAAAATTATTTTATTCATTGGTCAGAAATACAGCAATGGGAACAGATAAACAAACCTTTGCCAAGGGCATGCAGAAATAACAAAAATCAACTTAGCACTGAAAACACAGGACAGGTTAAAAAAAAATTGTGTATTACATAAATATGCTAATAAATCCATTATTTATCATCTGTTTTTGTTTGTTAGAACATCCAGAGGAGATTTCATTTCAATCTCTCCCGTCATTCAACACCTTGTGGGTCAGTTTAGTAGGTCACATTTGCCCGAAAAAAATTTGCCCACAAATAATACACAGCATGTTTGGTTCACTTTCTGTAGTTAAGGCGATTTAAAGCTGAATCACTTTCTCACTGCAATCCAAGAGATGGGTTGGCACTAGACCAAGATCACCTCATTCAGATGCTCTCAGAACAGTTGTTTTGATCTACACTCTGATGTTGATGTGATTGTTGTGATCTCAACTGCTTAAAAGAACTGCACTTCATTTCTCTCTGTTATCTCCAGCAGATAGGTAATGACACAATTCCATCAAGTCTCATCAACTTTTTGGGGCTATCAAATTTACCACATCATGCAACTATCTAGCTAATAGTTAGCTTAAAATGTTGATTTTTCTATATTTCAACATTATTTTGCACAAGAAAAGATGAAAGGGGTTAACATTAACATAACCACACTACACACCAAGCTTTAACACAGTGAGGGTAAAGACACAGCTGTCATGTGAGTTCAACACTTTAGACATGACTAAATTCATTTGTGTTTTGTTATATCTTTGCCTGGAATATGCTGGGAAAGCTAGCATGGCAAAGAAGCTTAGCCTTTCCATTTCTCTCTCTCACTCTCTCTTTCTCAATGTGACTCTGGAGAGGCTATCACATCTGTTGAAAGCAACTGACGCACTGACACTATCTTCCTTTAGCCTGAAGGCCCCTTTTGCACCTCCATCTTTCCTGCTAACAATGCAGCCAGTGTGCTTTGAAAGCACTCTGTCACCTCACTGGAATAATCTTTTTCCTCTGACTTCATTACAATGGGGCCCTAAATATGGACTCCACCTGCCAGCCCTTGTCAGCCACACATTTAAAGAGAAGATTCCTAGGTGTAATGCATGTGTGTCTCTAGGTATGTATGTGTGTGAATGATAAGGGTAATTAATAGCTTTTTGCGACACTGAAGTTTGACTGATTTAAATGCCAGGAGAAGGATAATTAGTAAACATGCTCACCTCTACTCCCACTACACACTCTCTCATATACACACATACCTTAGATGCTCTGATGTTGGGCATTTTGTGAAACATTTATTCATTTTCAATAATTCTTTCCAGTGAATTAAGATTTTTTTTTAAGTTTTTTTTCATATATTCAAATATATACACTAATACAATAACAAGCTGTTGTGCTTGTTTTGGTTTTCCATTTTGCAATGCTGTCATCAGACATCATGAACTATGAGTGCAGGGAGTGCAGGTAGCTGCTGAGGACCCATGACTCTGCATTCAGAGCAGGTAACAAGATGGCCCTAAGAACAGCAAGGGCTAAACTGTCTCGGGCCATCAGAGCAGCAATGCGTGCACATGGCCAGAGAATCCACAGTCACTTCCAGGACAGTAGCAACAGATGGCTCATGTGGCAGGGCATCCAGGCATTCACAGACTACAGGACAACAACACCTGCTTGTGACATTGATGCCTCCCTACCAGATGCACTTAAGAACTTCTACGTATGGTTTGACGCACAGAACGATGTAACAGCAAGGAAGACCACCTCTTCCCACAGTGACCAGGTGCTGGGTATGACCACAGCTGATGTGAGGAAAACTCTTCACAGAGTTAACCCAGGGAAGGCTGCTGGATGAGATAACATTCCTGGGAGAGTGCTCAGAGAATGTGCAGACCAGCTGGCAGATGTTCTTACTGACATCTTCAACATCTTTGTGAGAACTGCTGTCATTCTGAAGTGCTTCAAAGCCATCACCATCGTTCCTGTGCCGAAGAAGTTCTCCGTGTCCTGCCTCAATGACTATCAGCCCATTGCACTCACACTCATCAAGATGGAGTGCTTCGAGAGGCTCGTCATGAGGCACATCAAGACCCTGCTGCCTGCCTCACTGGATCCCCTGTAGTTTGCCTATCACCCTAACTGATCTACAGATGACACCATTGCCACCACCCTACATCTGGCCCTCTCCCATGTGAACAACAAGGACACATATGTACAAATGCTGTTCATAGACTTCAGTTCAGCATTCATTCAGCAATGATTACAGCAACCATTCCTCACCACCTGATTGGGAAGCTGCGCCTGCTGGGCCTGAACACCTCTCTTTGCAACTGGATCCTGGACTTTCTGACTGAACCATATAATCAAGTTCGGTGATGGTGGATCTCATCAGCAAAAACGACAAGTCAGTATACAGAAAGGATGTGCAGTAGCTAACAGACTGGTGCAAGGTCAACAACCTTTCTCTGAACGTGGACAAAACCAAAGAGATCATTGTTGAATTCAGAAGAGCACGGAGTGAACACTCTCCACTGAACATCAAAGGATCCCCTGTGGAGATCGTCAAGAACACCAAATTCCTTGGTGTTCACCTAGCAAAGAACATCTCCTGGTCTGTCAAGCTCCATAGCCAAGAAAGCCCAGCAATATCTCTCCTTCCTGTAAAGGCTGAGGAAAGTCCAACCTCCACCATCCATCCTCACCACCGTCTACAGAGGGACTATTGAGAGCATACTGTGCAGCTGCATCACTATCTGGTATGGAAACTGCACTGTATAGGACTGCAAGACCCTACAGTGGATAATGAGAACAGCTGAGAAGATCATTGGAGTCTCTCTTCCCTCTATCACATCCATCACACACGCTGCATCCGCAAAGCCACCAGTATTGTGGACGACCCCACACACCCCTCACACACACTCTTTACCCTTCTGCCATCTGGCAAGAGGTACCAAAGCATTCGGGCCCTCACTGCCAGACTGTGTAATAGCTTCTTTCCACAAGCTATGAGACTCCTGAACACTAAGGGACTGAACTGGACACATACACACACATACACACAATGAATACATTCAACTACCTCTGCAATTTTTTGCACATACAACTTGGATTAGCGCTGCACTGTCTTATTTTGTGACGTCTACGCTGTCTGCAGTGTTTGCATGTGCTGCACATGTGCACTTTATGTAGTTTATGATGTTTTGCAATGTTTGCACACATTTGCACACATGCCCTTTATGTTGTCTTCTGTTGCACTTTTGTAATTCTGTGTTGTCTTATATGTAGCACCTTGGTCCTGGAGGAATTTTGTCTTGTTTCACTGTGTACAGTATTATCTGTATATTGTTGAAATGGCAATAAAAGCCACTTGACTTGAGTTTGTCCTTGCCTCTGTCGCCACAGGCTTGCTCATTAGGGATATATAGGGATATGCATAGACAAATTTAAAAATTCATAAGTTTATATTCAGAATTTGTATAATTCTGTGAAGCTGCTTTGTGACAATGTCTGTTAAAAGCACTGTACAAATGAAATTGAATTGAATTGAATCAGTGATCAGTGAGGATGTCTTTGGGAATCCCGACTCAGATGAAGAGCACTACCAGCTCCTTAGCAATGTTGGATGATGATGCTGTCCAGAGCAGGATGGCCTCAGGGTGGCGTGTGGCATAGTGTACCAGCACCAGGATATATTTGTGGCCATGAGCAGACTTTGGCAACGGTTCCACCAGATCCATACCCACCCGCTGGAATGGGACCCTGATGATGGGGAGTGGTATCAAGGGAGTGAGAGCTGGCAGTTCACTGACATTCACTGGCCGACATTGCACTGCTAGCAGAAGTGCTGGATGACCGCCACCATCTCCAGCCAGTGAAATCAGTCCCAGACTTCCTCCACTGTGTTGCAGAGTCCTCTGATCCAGGTGCATCACAGCATGATAGTAGGGATTAGCCTAGCCATGACTGCCCTCTCACCTTGTTCATGCCCTAGGCAGATCTCGGTTTCTGGGACCTCTTGTATGTCCTCATGTACACATGATGAGTAGGCAGTCTTCAGGATGAGAGGCTGCCAACAACACTGAGGGACTCACTAGGGTGATGCCATGCCAGACAGGTGGGCCATCCAGCTGCAGGATCGCACAGGGAGTCCCTGGCAGTGGGCTGTGCAGACGGCCAGCTGTGGTTTTTTCAGCATCAGTTGCTCCGGCTCCGTGGGCATGGAGTTGTCCTGAGGGGTCGTTGCAGTTCTTGGAAGGGTGGGTCGTGGGTCTGGGCAGTAGCTGGTACCCAGGTAGCTGGAAACCCAGAGAGTGGGTTTCTCCCATGAATGGCTGACTTTGTCTTCGCCCCATCTCCAGTGTCACCAGGGTTTCCAGTGGATCCAGCTGGTCCTGTGTCATGGTGGGGGTGGCCATCCCCAAGCGCATTGTTCCTCAGCCAGCAGGCCCTGCAGGAAGCAGTCTACCATCACCAACTGTATGATCTCTTACATGGTAATCCAGCTGCAGCCATCATCGGGTGATGCAGAAGAGATCGTCAACTTGGGCTCGAGGTGCTTGGTCTTGACACTACAATCAACGATGGATTGCAGCCGGAGCTCAGCTGAAGGATAATCCACAGCAGGCTAGGATTTCAGTCTCTTCTGGCACCAAAGCGTAATAGGCCCTCTGTGCCTAGCCAGTAAGAAGTGGGGCTAAGAGCCATGGCCATTCAATGTGGGGTCAGTTCTCCCAATGAGTTGTTCACTTGAAGGTGGCCAGGAAAACTTTGAAGTTGTCCTCAACTGTCATTTCATCAGGTGATGGATCGCATCCTGGCCCAGGTTGGGGAGAGCTATGGCACCCACAGGGATACTCCATCGTGTAGCCAACTCATGAGCCATCATGCAAAGTCCTTGCACCATTTCCTGGTTCATCCTGCTCTGTTGCAGGCTGGCTTCCAACAGATTATGCACTACGGGGTCTATTAATAGAGCTGTTGGGGTGGCGGTGTCATCACCTGCCTGCATTCTCCACCACTGTGAGTGGAGAAAAAGGGATAACACATGGCACTGGAGACAAAGTGCAGGTTCCATGTGAATTCTTATTTAAAGTGAAAAGAAAGCAAACTTATAGGGCAGCATGGTGATGTGGTGGTTAGCACTGTTGCCTCACAGCAAGAGGGTCCTGGGTTCGATCCCCGGGTCACCCAGTGTGCCTTTCTGTGCAGAGTTTGCATGTTCTCCCTGTGCATACATTGGTTTCCTCCGGGTGCTCAGGTTTTCTCCCACAGTCCAAAGACATGCATATTAGGTCAACTGGCTACTCTAAATTGCCCATAGGTGTGAATGCAAGCGTGTGTGGTTGTTTGTCTGTGTTGGCCCTGTGGTGGACTGGCGACCTGCCCAGGGTGTACCCCGCCTCTCGCCCGAAGATGCTGGGATTGGCTCCAGCTTCCCCGTGACCCAGATGGATAAAGCGGTATAGATAATAGATGGATGGATGGAAGAAAGCAAACTTAGTGTAAAGTGAAGTGAGGCGTGTATCCATGTAGATGCTCTGTGCGGGAAGTGACGAGAAACCAGTCCAAACAATGGTGCTGGGTGAGTAAGAGAGAGATCATGGCAATGTCACTCTTCAGCCTTGGGAGTGATTCAGAGTCTGCGGGAGACACACACAGCACAGAGGGATCAGTTCTCTACAACCTACTCACCCAGAACACACTGCTTCTCACGTTATATTGCTTGCCATCTTCCACTGGAGGTTTGATGATTATCCAGCCATGCCAGGTTTCACAGCCCTGCCTCTGCACTCATCTCCTGTCTGTGAGCCCCGCCCCTCCTGGGTTGGTGAGGCATCTGTCACTGCATAGTAGCAAGCATCACACATTGTGGTGACTTATGTAGCTTACAGACCAGTGTAACATCTGTTTTGCAGTTCCTTTATTCCTCATAGCCACAGGTATTGGCTCGCTTGATGCTACAAGCCAAAATGGGGGGCCTTCACTCTAAAGAGTGCTCCAGGGATTGAAGACAATGTAATCACCATGCCCAAGTCTGAGCATATTCTCATGCCTGAGTCCAAGTCCATGCCTGAGTCTAAGTCCAAGTCCATGCTTGAGTCCACATCTAAGTCTGAACCCAAGTCTGAGCCTACACCTGAGCTGGAAATCCAGCCTGAGCAAAACGCCAAGCCATCTCAAACCACAAAATCTGTTCCAGCTCAAGCCACAGAACATTTTCCAGCTCAAGCCACAGAGACAGTTCCAGCTCAAGCCACAGAGCCTGTTCCAGTTCAAGCCAGTGAATCTTTTCCAGTTCAAGCCACAGAGCCTGTTCCATACTCACATTGCATTCCTTCTCAAGCTTCAAAGCCTATTCAAGCCTCACAGCTGTCTCTCAAGCCCAAGCCCACTCCTGCCACAGATGCAGAGCCTGCTCCAGCCACAGTTGCAGAGCCCAAGCACATTGCAGCCACAGTTGCAGAGGCTATACCAGTCACAGAGCCAGTCCCTGTTGCACGATCTGTTCCAGTTTACACCTCCAAGGTCTCTAAGTCAGTTCCAGTCTCTTACCCAGTTCTAGTCACAGTCTCGGAGCCTGCTCCAGTTTCAGTCACAGTCTTGGAGCCTGCCCCAGTCACAGTCTAAGATCCCACTCCTGTTACTGTTCCAGTCCCATTCACGAAGCCTGCTCCTGTTCCTTTTGCAGTCATAGTCACAGAGCCCACTCTGGTTCCTGTCAACAGTCTCAGAGCCAGTACAAGCCTCAAAGCCTATTCCAGTTTCAGAGCCCACTCCAGTCAATGAGCCTGTTCAAGCTTTCCAGCCAGCTCTAGTCTCCATGCCAGCTTTGGCTCCAGTTCAGGTTAGCACTCCAGCTCCGGCTCAAGCCACACAGCCTGCTCCAGTTCAAGCCAGCCCACTGGCTACAGTTCTTGTTGCAACCCCATGACTGTCTTATCAGTGCCATTGCATGTGATTTTGACAAGGAACTTAAAAATTGAAAGTTCTAGAGTGAACTTAAATTCTCCCTCACTTGAGAGGAAGACTGCTAACTAGGGCTCACACCTGGTCAGACTTATACATTTTTGAAAGGGAAATATTGGTGGCCAAACATGGTTCAAGACATTAGTAAACACCTGACAGTCTGCTCTATATGTCTCCAAACCGGGGTTACAGAAATATTACATTTACATTTCCGGCATCTGGCAGACACCCTTATCCAACACGACTTGCATAAGTGCTTTGAAGTTTCTATCAGTAAATATATTCTGATACTCATTCACTAAGACCTGGGCTAAGAATACCATCATGCAAAAAACTCTGTTGGCAGGTAATACAGAAGAAAGCATGCAGTAAGCTTTTTTTAAAGTGAAGAATAAATACTGAAAGTGCTAGTCCAAGAACTTCCGAAAGAGGTAAGTCTTTAATCGTTAATCATTATTTAAAGACACCGAGTGACTTAGCTGTTTGGAATTTCATTCCACCACCCAGGTGCTAAAACAGAGAAAAGTTTATATGCATGTCTTCCTTGTAACTTGAGAGATGGTGGAACCAGTTGAGCAATGCTGGAAGATCAGTGGGAGTGCAGTGCAGTGCGGGGTGTCATAAGTGCTTTGAAGTAGGAGGGTGGTGGTCCATTTTTGGCTCTATAGGCAAGCATCAGTGTTTTGAATCTGATGCGGGCATCTACAGGAAGTCAGATGAGGGAGCATAGCCATGGAGCGGTGTGGAAGGACTTGGGAAGGTTGAAAATGAATTGTGCAGCTGCATTCTGGATCAGTTGAAGAGGTCTGATGGCACTCAGAGGCAGCCCTGCTGGAGTGAATTACAGTAGTCTAGTCTAGAGATGACATGGGACTTAGCAAGTACCTGGGAGACCTGTGTGGAAAGAATTTGACTAATCCTTCTGATGTTAAAGAAGAGAAATTGACATGATTAAGATTAAAGATTAGCAATACAAGAGGAAAAAGAAAGGTGATTGTCCATGGGTACCCCATGGTTACGTGCAGTGACCAAAGGAGATATCAGAGAGTTGTCCAGGGAGATCACAAGATCTCGTTTGGGGATGAATCAGTTGGGAGGAATAGTAGTTTAGTTTTGCTGGGGTTGAGTTTCAGCTGATAAGCTGCCATCCATAATGAAATATATGCAGACATGCAGAGTTCCAGGTGGAAATATGAGTGTCCTGAGGGAAGAAAGGAGAGGATAAGTTCAGAGTCATCTGCATAGCAGTGGTATGAGAACCCATGTGAAGATCTTTCCTCACCAAGTGATCTAGTACAGAGGAAAAACATAAGAGGACCAAATATCAAGTGCTGAGGGATGCCAGTGGAGAGTCTGCACGTGGATCCCTTCCACGTCATCTGATATGACCGCCCAGGGTAGGAAGCAAACCATTGCCATGCTGAACCCTCAATTCCAAGACTCAGAAGGATGGACAAGAGAGTCTAGTGGTTTTGTCAAATGCTGCTGAAAGGTTGATGAGTATGAGGACTGATGACAGTTTGGCCAATCTAGCAGCATGTAGCTTCTCAGTGACAGCCAAAAAGGCAGTCTCTGTGGATTGTGCCACTTTGAAGTCAGACTGATTAGGATCCTGGAGGTTGTTCTGTGAGAGATAGAGAGACTGTTGATTGTAGATAGTGCATTCAGGAATTTCAGAAAAGGAATCTCAGAAAAAGAAAAGACATAAGTTGTATATAAGACATACAGACATACTTGTCTGTAGTTGCTGATGTCTGAGGGATCCAGAGTGAGCTTCTTCAGGATGGGAAAATCCCTGGCTCTTTTGAATGTTGTTGGTACAAGACCAGATGTTGTTTCCCTCTGGAAAGCCAAGGTCTATACCCACACCTGTTCCCACACCTATGCCCAATTCTGAGTCTATGACTGTACTCAAGTTCCTGCCTGAGTTCCTGCTTCAACCCAAGTTCACACTTGTATTCAAGCTCTCATCTAGGCTAAAGTTTGGTGTGGTGGTGTCTAGTGCCATGCCTGAGCCTGCAGGCCAAGGCCCTCCAAGGGAAAACCTCATTGGTTCCTCTGGGAGTAGTGCTTTTGTGGGGGGTTTGCCTCAGACACTCTGTCTGCTGATTGCCTTGTTTATGTCTGGACTGTGAGTTTGCTTGCTGACTTTGTACATTTGCCTCCGTGAGTTAATAAACACGTTTGCTTTTCCTGCCACCTCCTACCTGTGCATGTGTCCAGCCACACCCCACAAATCTGTCAGTGAACTTGTAGCCCTTTTTGCAGTATTTTAAATATTAATACAGTATTTTAAATTTGACATTTACAAGTAAGACACTTTGTCTGGGTTATAAACAGGGATTAAATTGTTATTTACAAGACAGGAGGCTGCTAAGGGTGAACAGTACTTTTTAATTTAATTTTTATTGCATAAAGTGTTAAATGCTGCTATGACTGAAAATAACTCTCTTTTTGTCCTAAGGGATTGAACACAATCACATGGCCAGACCTTATATTTTGACTTTTGCTCATTCGTCAGTTGTGGCATCTAATTGCTATTAAATATCAAAGAACATTTGGACATATTGTGTCCAAAATGACATTTATTCAGTATTCATTTCTTGTTTGAAGAACTGTTGCATAAAGGCAATATCACATTTCCAATCATGTGGTTATACTGAATATTGGCATGGCTGTGATATCCTAAAGTCGTTGTTCTGTGGCCACATTGCAGCCATGCTGATATCATTGCACAACAATTTTTTTGAAAAGTCTTGCTTCCTGAAAAGTTTTTGCTGATTGTGACAGGTACCTACTGGGTATGCA
>JAQMYM010000004.1:12915093-12925530 GCA_030014255.1 Parauchenoglanis ngamensis | reverse complement strand
CTAATCTGCATGTCTTTGGACTGTGGGAGGAAACCGGAGCACCCGGAGGAAACCCACGCATGCACGGAGAGAACATGTAAACTCGGCACAGAAAGGCACCCTGGGTGACCTGGGGATCAACCCTTCTTGTGGTGTGTGCTAACCACCACACCACCGTGCCGACACAATGATTGTTCATATTTAAATTAATAGTAATAAATTACAATAATAGTAATAAATCACATACACTGCAGTCCTCACACTATCACACACAAATGCAGCCACCTCATTCCCAATGTCACACAGACACACATGTGCATGCACACACACACACACGCTTCACAAAGCCAGGTGTGTTTTACTTGCTGACGTCCTTGGAAGTTACTCAGCCAACATCATCAGCACAATAATTCTTATGTCCTTCACTTCTTCTTTAATATCTTTTCCTTCTCTTTCTCTTTTAAGCCTTTGACAGACCTAGCCTCCTTCCCCCATTACTTTCATTCATCTCTGGTGAAAAACACCAGGTGAATGCTTGTAAACAGTATATTATCACTAGACATTAGACATTATCTAAGATGTTTTTATTAATGATGTTAAGAAATGCTGAATTTGTCCTCACAGCAGAAAACATGCTTATATAAGGGAATTTTCTTGCATTTTATTGCCAAGACAGCAGTGTTTCTAAGTTACGTTAGCAACAAGGCTAATATTAGATAAGCAGTAACAAAAAGTCTATGACCCCCGAAAATGTTTTCATAAATACATATCCACACAATTTAAATATCTATTTTAAACCACATAAAATTCTTTAATACTTTTTCACAAAACAAACTAAAATACTCAATCAACCCCATCTGGAACCAACAACATGCCATAGTCACAGATATTACATTTTTCCCCATTCTGATGTTTAATGTGAACATTAACTAAAGCTATCTTATTATCTTATCTACCTATCTTATATAACTATCTTATTGGTCTTACTAAACCTATATTGGCATTTTATGCATTCTGCTACCAGATGATTGGCTGAATGAATAACTGAATAAATGAGCAGATGTATGATTGTGTGTTTTTATTAAAGTGGACAGTACACACACACACACACACACACACACACACACACATGAACAATTAATGAGCAGTACAGAATGTATAGAAAATTGGGTTTAAACTTAACAAACTTTCAGATGATTTTCATGCCAGTGTAATAGAACATAACTCTCTAATAGAGTATAGCTGTCTTAATGCCTTTGCATTACTCTTATTTAGTCATGCAATTAAACCAATAGCTATGAAAACTGTAAATAATTTAAGATGGTGCCAATAGTGTACAAAGCTGTCAAAGTGAAATGTGGCTACTTTGAACAATCTAAAATATTATATATTTGCGGGGCTTTTTTTTAACACTTTGTTTACTACATAATCCTATATGTTCCATAGGTTATTTCATAGTTTTGATGTCTTCAGTATTGTTCTTCAATTTGAAAAAAAGTCAAAATAAAGAAAAAAAACTATGAATGACTAGGTGTGTCCAAACCTTTGGCTGGCACTGAAAAATATATACATATAAATTTATTTGTGTGCACTGACACCACCACAGTGTTGCTTTATATCAATAACCATGGAAGCATAAAACAGTGAGCACTGTTGAGGTCAGGCACATAAGCTCTGGAAGCAGGCAGTGACTCCTGTCTTCAGAGTTGCCTACATATCAGAACACTTACAAGTTGGTAATTCATGTAAGGTAAAAAGACTGGACCTGTTTGCAGCCAGTCAACTCATTGTCCTTTGTTGTTTCTAAGACAGCGCAGAGACAAATGTTTTGGGCCAGGATAATGTGGGTGCATTATTGTCTAAACCATGAGCTGTATGATTTTCCACCACTCATCTGATAAACTAGGTAACCAGCGGGTTGATAACTCCATCCTATCAGAACAGATCATTGTTACACCTATTAATATTACTTACAGGTCCTCCATGACTGCTACCCATCCAGTCTGACCTCTGGTGTCCCCTCTGGTTCAGTAGATCACACGCCTTGAAATAATAGCCCTGTCTGCTGGGAGCAACCCCAGAATATTTGCATATGTAAAGTGGCTTTCACTTTTGCTTGAGACAGCAACTTAAAGTGACTTATAGTGTCTTTTGGGTCCATCCTAATACTGTATGTGACAGCATTGTGCACCGGGGACGGATTGCTGATTTACTGCTGGTAGTATATAAATTGATCCAATCATTTCTTTGAGTTGAGGAACATCTCCTTCCCATGAAACATTGATTCCACAGTGGGATCTAGATTTGGTGTAAAGCAGTTTTAGATAGGAGCTAATAAAAGATGCAGGTTTAAGTGTCCTTCACTTTTGCTGAAGACAGCTTTTTTGCCAACATTAGTACAGCAAGATTAGTACGCAAACTACATGTATTATCAGTCAGCATGCAGTGTCTGCACTGGGGACTGGAGCTCATTTATGTCATGCTAGCACCATATTCCAGCATTCCTACCAAAGATATTGACACTGCAGTATATCAATAAACCTGTCAACCTAGTATCTGCTCTTGAGGATGAGAATGTACCCAGGTAAACCCTAAGTCCACTCTAGGACTGTCAAGCATTATGTGTAAGTAACTGTCAGCTGGCTAGCTGTTTGTGTGGGTTGCGGAGCACCATAAAGACAAGTTCAGGGTGGGTAAAGGAAGTGATTGTGCAAGCATAATTGAACACAGGCCAAGAGGCACCTTCTTTTATTAAATACCATTTGACACATACTATGGCTACCTCCTGAGGTGGCTTTAAGGGGAGTGTCACTTGCAGACATTTCTGAAGTGGTGACATGGTGACAGTTCACTGTCTACCTTTGCTAGATTTTACAGACTTCATCACAACCATGTGTTATCAGAAGGTTGCGTGATTCTCATTCTCAAAAAAGAACACTATCATCACTTGAGTGATTTGCAACCTCAGTAGTCTAAAGAACAATATCAGCTCTTTGAGTGATCCTCTTGGTCAATAGGAAGAATTACCACTTTGAGTGATTCTCAGGCTCAATAAAACATAGTATTTGCACTTTGAGTACTGTCTGTTATTCTTTGGAAAGGTGTGCCACCAGTACACACTATCAATGCTCATGATTACTTCGATACCTGGCCTCCAGTAGTTCCAAAGGAAACTCTCCTGCCAGTTTGAAGGAAAAAGAAGTAAAAGGAAAGGTTATATATGTAACCAAGATTCTGAAACTGAATGGAATACCTCCTGGACCAACGATGACCAGAGGATAAGTGTGATGTAGCATAAGCCTTTTATAGGCTGCTCACATGAGGTTTTAGTTGCAGGGTAATAATTTTTCATTCTGTTATTTCATTCTATCATTTTATTATTATAAGGAAACAAACAAACAAGACAGCTCTACCCCTTCTGTAGTAGTTTACTGTTTTCTCCCTTTTCATTTCTGGGTAACTAGAATTTAAAATGATATAACTTTTACACACACACACACAGTCAGTGGCTATAATTTTAAAAATAAAATCAACCTTTCTGACTTTCTTTCTACCTCCATACAGTCAGATAACTCAACATTTCGATAGATAGACAGAAAGAAAGAGACAGAATCTCAGTCCTATTACAGTGTTACAGTAATTTTTCACTTCTTTCTTCTTTTATCTGGCCATCTCTTTTCCATTTCATATAGAAATCTTGAACAGATCCACCATGAACTTACCCAGATTGCCAATCTCCTGCCTCTGTCAATTATTTGGTTATATTTTTTCTGACCTGGTTTGTCCGAGTGGTTTTATAGGATTGACTTGACTGGTTGGATTGTACGGTTGTCAAGGGTTACAATGTCCAGGTCCTGCAGAGATGTAACTGCAGTAACCCTTTTGTGCATTCTGACTTTGTTTCCATGGCTTCATTCAGTAGTTGGAGTGATGAGGAGAGTAATGACTGGAGCTCACTGAGATCAAGATCAAAATCTGCAGAGTGGATATAAAAATAGCCCATATTCATCACAGTTCTACTGACAATTTATTTGTCAATTTCATTTTCGGTGCATGTGATGTGTTATGTTTGGGCATACCATTTAACAACCTGAAAAATGTTTGACTTGCAGTTAAATAATAATCAAAATTGATATCAGTATTATCAATGAGCAAGTATTGTGTAGTTAGTAGATTAGTGTAAGCAATAACAATAAAAAATAATATTAATAATCACAATTGTACATGTGGGAATACTTTACTAAAATGTAGGTAATGTGGTTTATTGTCAACATGAAATTTATACATGTCAATAAAAATTTGCAGCAATGTATATTTGTCAGCTCATTAGTTCTTCACTTAAGTAATAGGCACTTTTACATACAAGATACACTAGAAAGCTCTGACCGGGATGTGGAAAATTGGAGAGAGGAACCACACACCTGGCTTGTTTACAGATACTTGGATATCATTACTTGTTTTTTTGTTTGTTTGTTTTTTGAGGTCATTACATAATTTCATATCAACTCTAAAACATGGCAGAAATGATTGAAAGATTTTTTTGGTAGTTTAATTTTCTGTTTTAGATTCATTTCTTTAAGTGTTTTGTTTACAGAAATTGTTCAGGATGAAAACTTGGCTCTGTCAGCATTGCATCAGTTTTCTGTGATCGAATTACAGATTTTGTCTGTGTTTCTGTATCTTTGAGTAAGATTCATTTGTGTTTGTGCATTGGAAACCAAGATATGCAGGAATTTTCAGATTTATGTAACAGACACCATTTATAGAGTGTCTTTAAAATTGGATGAGTTATATAAGGCTGGCTTTCTTCCTCTGCTCTTTCTGTTTCCTTTTCTTTTTCTTGCTCATAAACTCAGTGGTTTGGTGGGACGGCTTCTGCCAGACCCTTTATCGGAGCTGAGGAGAGGAAGCATACCAGCGGAGGCAGTTGCTATGGCAACCCGGCTCTTTGCAGCAATGGTAGGATGAGTGAAACATATGAGAGAAAGAGAGAGTTAGTAAAAGAGTTCTTGTCCGGTGTATGTTTCACACACACACACACACACACACACACTACAAAAGTAATAAAAAAAATAAAAGTAAAGTAATATGATATATGTCACCCTGTGCATGTTGTAACGTGTTGTGTTGATGCACTTCCTGGTGATTTTGGCGCCCTCTAGACCTGCAATAGAAAGTGGAATTTGTTACCCAGTCTATAAATAACCAGCTCAATGTTCAGTCCAAATGGAACAGATCAAACTGTGTGGAACAGCATTTCTTTTTTTTTTTTTTTTTAATATACCATTGCAGAGGCAGACAGGGCAACACAGTTATACATTATGTTCTGCACAAATGTCAGCTTATTACAAATTAGCACAAATAGGAGTTGTAAGGTGTGTTGAAAAAAGATATAATGTTGCAAGAGTATTATTACATGTATGTAATAAAAAAAAATACCATGAGTATATCAATATAAGATAAACTTTGCATATATTTTTGTAAAAAAAAATCCAGAGCAACACCCACTGTAGGTTTAATTTATAAATTATGGCCTGAGAAATGACAACCTTTTGCAAACCAATCTTATAGACAATGCACATTTTGTTTTAATAGTATGCAAACACCTTTTATAAGCATCCTGGTAAATGATCAAACGTTCTTCTTTATGTATTTAGTGAGGGAGAGCCCTAACAACTACCTATTTGCCTGAATATTCAGCCATTGCCTCAAGCCAATGTAACATTACACATCTTTTTCCTGATTTTCTTTTTTGTAGTTCATAGTCAGGCTCAGTAAGTGGTTATTGTCTCTAATCTGCATATTATTGAGGCAGTCAGAGTCAACATTTTTGCAAGTGACAATTCTAAGGTGATCAGACACTCCTATATTTCACAACACCGTCCTATATTTCTGCTTCATTTTAGGGTTAGGGTTAGGGTCAAAACTTATTTTCAAAATTTATATACAGAATACTGTACATCATGTACATCATACTGTAACATGGATTGGGCACAAAACAAAAAGAACTCTACACAAGAATAAATGACCTGTATGAGCAATAGATGATGCTGAATCACAAAACCAAACAAAACACATATCATATAATCAGATCATATAATCCTTGAACAGTACCTCAAGATGGTGAACCCAGGAGATGAGTTATGAAGCACATCTCAGTGAAGTCACAGTGAAGCAATCTGAAAGGGTAAAAATAGTAACAAGCTTTCAAAACTTTTAAAACAGCTATGGGTGCTAGCAAAACTCTTGTTGAAATTTAAGGACAAGCTTATTTACTGAGAAGCACTTTTATTACCAAGTAGCACTCAAGCCTATTTCATGAAGTGCACAAAACAGATTAAACAGGAACGCCAAATTATCCTCAAAGAAGATAAACTGTACAGAGTCAAGGAAAGGAACGAGCAGTTGGTGCGTCCTAAATGCCTCAAAATTAAATTGTTGAAATTAGGACACTCAGAATGATGTGTAAGCCATCTAGGACATACTAAAACACTCAACAGGACAGTGAGTCATTTTTACTGGTCATGCCAGTACCTAAACATTGGGGATCTTGCCCGAGTGCCAGTTAAAAGCCACAGGAAGAAAATTAGAGTGTCCCTAATTAATTTGTTAATCACTGAAGAGCCATTTTCAAGTATGGATATACAATGTCTGTTGCAGAAAAAGTGTTCAGGAAGGCACTACACAACTAAAAAAATTAAAACATGTCAGATAATAAATGGCAAGTTCAGCTGATTTCAGGGGTAGGCATACCAAGTAAAATGCTTACAGATCAAGGTACTAATTTTGTCATTGCAAATAAAAGAGCTATTCTTGCTGCTAGGAATAAGTATAAACTACTAAATATACCACATGATTCCACCCCCAGACTGATGCGATGGTTGAGAGGTTCAATCTAGGGTCAAGAATATGATGTACAATCACAGTATGTGACAGACAGAAACTGAATGGGACACCTGGTTTCTGTATCTGCTGTTCACATACAGAGGTGTCCCACAAGTTTCCAAAGATTTTTTCTGTTTAAGTTCCTACATGGAAGACAAGGTACAAGGTTTGCTGGGCATCATCAATGAAGACACATATTGAACCTCCTATGCTATGTCAAGATACAAGACAAGATGAACCAGCTGAGAAAAATCTGTACTTCCTGCCAACGAAGTTTCTCTGAATGTTCTCCCGATGTTCATGTGGATTTCGTCCTGGTTCTCTGGTCCTCTCCCACCTTCGAAAAACATGGCAGTAGATGGACTGGCTAAGGTAAATTGCCCCTAGGTGTGAATGAGTGTGTGAATGTGTGTGTGTGCATAGTGCCCTGCAATGGAACACTGCCGCATCCAGGGTGTTCCCACCTCATGCTCAGTGTTTCCTGGATAGGCTCCAGATCCACCATGACCCTTATCAGGGAAACGCAGTTACTTAAAAGTGAGTGAGTGAGTGTAGAGGTGTGTTGTAAATGCACCACATAGGAATGGAGCTTGTCCAAAAAATATATAGATCTTTATATTAACATTCTGAGACCATAGCGGGAAATGAGGAAGTGGAAGGGCTTCTATTGTAGAGCCAGAATTGTCAGACCCGGTCCTTAATACCAGAAGTGATGACCAGAATTCCAGTGAACCTGTCCATAGAGGAGCCAATAAGGATGATCACAGCACAATATCTGTGAACTGCAGAGTGCCAGTGCCACTGATACAAGACATGAACTGAAGGTGGAACTGAGAATGTTGGAACTGAGAATGATTGAACAATCTGTGCCAACTGCAAATTATGCAGCTTAGTAGATTAGTACATTTTAATGTGGAATTGTAAAGAGTTGATGGTCTGAAGGAGAGACTAGTTTTTAATGACATTGCACATGTGCAAAAGGTACTGGCGGATACCTTTGAGTCAATCAGCAAGAGAGCTGACAGCCTAAAGTGCTCTGTACAAACTCTATAATTTTATGGTTGTTATTTGGGTTACATGGAGCCCTGGTAACATTCCAGCGGTGGATGGACAATGTCCTGAGAGGGTTTTTCTGCAGCCTGCATAAATTAACTCATTATCTACAGCATGACCTGGGAAAAATACCTAGAAAATTTGACCTTCCAGAGAATTGTGGAAACGGGACTGACAATCAAAGTGCAACCTGGAATACCTGGAAAACCCACAAGCATAGGCTATCAAAGTCTCTCCAGCACCTACCACCAAAAAGTGGGTGAGGTCTTTTCAGCTACTAGGAGACACTTAACTTTTTCAGCATACTGAGCTAATGAGAAAGAACAAGCTACAAAAGATCAAAAGCACATAGGAGTGCAAGGCAGCCTTCTACGACTTAAATTTATACTTGTACTCAGAACCAGTCTTTGAGATCCCAGACTTTAAGCAACCATTTGTCATTCACAATGATGCATCAAGACGTGGAACTGGCATGGGGCTGCTGAAATCCATGCAGTACATCAGCTGCCAATTATTTTCAATAGAGAATAGATATTCCACAGTGGGGAAAGTGGGGAACCTCTGCAATAAAATGGGCTTCTGACACACTGAAATGTTACTGATTTGTCTTAGAGCATGATTATCAAGCCCTTCAGTGGATGAAGGACATGGTACCTGTCCCTGCAGCCTTACAGGTTTCGGGTGAATATCAAAATTAAGCAGAATTTAGTAGGACACTTTTTGTCTACATTTTCTGAGGAATGATGAGATGAAGGTGGTTTGTTTTAAAGTCAGAAAGACTGGTTCCATCACCAGCACAGGTCCAGTGAATTACACATAAATACTTACATAAATGCAATAAATGCAAAGACTGTTTTTTTTGCACTGTTTTAATGCATAAAAAAACCTAAAGACACTTTATATTAAAATGTATATGGTGCAATGTTATGAATCACTGAAGATTCGTAGGCATAGTGGTGCACCTTCTTCTGAGGGCTGGATGAGTCCAGGGTGATCCCAGGAAGGGATGTAAAGTACAGAGAAGAAAAATGAAATGTAGCAGTGTTTTTTTTTTTCTAGTAAAAGCAAAAAACTGATTCAGGACATCATAATTTTAGGCTGTTCATTATGTTGTTTGCTGTTGCACTGACAAATAATACCAAAGAGCATGTCAAACCACCCTTTAATTTAAAGCCATACATAGGCTACAGTATGTTTCTAGCTTTAATTCTTTTAGGCTATACTGGTAACAACAAAAAGAAATAGATCAGTGAAAATATGTGCAAAATAACAACATACCAATTATTAAAACGGGGGTGTGTGGATGACTTGGGTTACGTTCACACTGCAAGCCTCACTGCTCAATTCTGATTCTTTGCTCAGATCGGATTTGCCTATTGTGATGGTTCACATTCATAATTACAAGTGAGCTGTATCTGACTTTAATGAGAACCTGCTTGTCCCCCAAAACAACACGCACAGTGATTTTGCACGAGTCCTGCGTCACCAACAACAAAACCATATTTGTGAGACGTCTCATGGTTTTATAACCGACGAAATAGACGCACTATTAGCTAATGTATGCATCGCATTGTGCTGTGGAAGACAGTAAACAGCTCATCAGTTGTAACTCTGCTCAGGTATTATTTTGCTGCACTGCTGGTGTTGTGATGATTTGTGCTAGCTTGGCAAAAAAATGCTGCCGTAGAACGAATAAATACTGCCGACAGCGGAGAATATACTAGATTTTAGCCGCAGCCCTTAACCAAACCCTAACCTCAACCCTAACTCTTAAACCTTGACTTTAAACCTAACATGCAAACGCTAAGTACAATATCTCGATAGGTAACACAAATCAAAAGAACACCGTGCTGGCTGATGACGACACTATCAGCGCAGAGCTCATGCGTACAGGCAAAAAGACGCATGAATTCCGATCTGTGCGTTATCTTTCAGGCCGCAAATTGGATACGTATCGGATTTAGTACCACATATGAAAGTGACTCAAATCTGATTTGAAACAATCAGATTTGCGTGTCCATACAGCCCTGAAAAGAACAGATCTGTATCACATTAAAGCAAAACATCAGATTTGAGTCACTTCAGCATGGCAGTGTGAACGTAGCCTTGGTGGCTCAGAAACTCATGCCCCTCAACAGAGCCCTCCTTATAGCTTGACTTTTCCAGGCTGATAATAACCTGCAATTTAAACCACATTCAACTCTGGCCTCAGTACCATCAAAAAATAAAAAAAAAAACTGCTTTTTTCAGCTGGCACACACTGCTGAAGGCTGGCCACTAGCTGAATAGGAATAGATGAGTGATGCGCAATCTGTGGCAGCAAATGCATTCTTTTGCACAGCGTTAGTTAAAAACAAGGGGCGGCATGGTGGTGTGGTGGTTAGCATTGTCGCCTCGCAGCAAGAAGGTCCTGGGTTCGATCCCCGGGTCACCCAAAGTCACACTTTTCTGTGTGGAGTTTGCATGTTCTCCCCGTGCATGCGTGGGTTTCCTCCGGGTGCTCCGGTTTCCTCCCACAGT
>JAQMYM010000004.1:12884983-12901492 GCA_030014255.1 Parauchenoglanis ngamensis | reverse complement strand
GATAAAACTGCCATTGAAATTGAAAACTACTGCCCTATATTATTAATTAACTCAGATCACAATTTTGCCCTATCAATTATACTAGATTCTGTAATCTCTTCACTAATAGATCATACTGCTTCCATCAAAGGGAGACACTCCTCATAAAATCCAAAGACAGTTTAACTTAATTCATTTGTATAAAGCAACACTTCTACAAATGGGTCACAACTCATAGTGGCATCCCTGATGCTCAAACCATTTCAACTACAAAGAGGTACCTGACAAGGGTTTTCCTTATCTCCACTATTGTTAAAGCTAATTTATATGCCGATTACATTTTACTACAATGTACATCACTAATCATTCATCATCACTTCCATCAGTCCAGAATCTGAACATGTAACTAAGGTGTCTGGTTATTCAGCTTGTCAAAATCAGAGTTTCTTCCCATAAACATATTTAAGTGGAATGTTGAAGTCTGGAATACACAAGTCATATCTCAGTGTTTGATTCTCTTCTAATCTAAATGATTTATACAAACTAAGCTATGTCCTGTATGAAATAAAAGATAATCTAGAATGATGGAATAAACTACCATTATCTTTATTTGAATGGATATCCTTAATTAAAATTAATATTCTCCTTTTAATCAATTATCTGTTTTCTATGACTTCCGTTACCCCACCCTCTAGCTGGTTATCCACTCAGTGCAGTCACAAAGTTTTACAGGAAACACCAAAAAGCTCTAATCAAATTATCCACCTTCCAAAAGGCAAACATGTTGGAGGACTTGAAGGCTCAACTTTATATTATCATTTCTTATATCTTCTCTGTGTTAAACACTGGACATGTAACTTATACATAGTTTAATTCAAGGATCATATTGCCTTAATCCTCAGAAAATGTTATCACAACTCTCATGCTCTTAGCATCTGAAGACAAAATACATTTCAGCTGAGAAATGGACTGCAGATATAAAAAAAATACATGACCTAAAATGGGGAAATATAAGCAATAACACATTCTCTATGACGAGAGAACAATACAAATCAATATTAAATTCACATAGAACCCACATTACAATTCTTAAACAGCAACCTGGCAGCACTCGGAACTTCACTACAGTAATACATCTCCAAATTCTGGACAATTACTATCATGCTTTCTGGATTCGTCCTCACAGCCGTAATTTTTGCTCAGTGACCATGACCAAGCTTTCTGTGATCCTGGGCCTGAACTTCCCCCACCTGCCCCCTGCAGTGTTACCTTACAAAATTTCCTCATTATCAATACCAGCCACATCAAACCATTTCTAAAAATATTCTAAAAATATTATGTTTCTGAACCAAAATTTGCAGATGCATCTGATTGCAGATCAGAAACCAAGCTCCACTTTATCTTCTTCATGGTAATGACTCACACTTTGATTGACAGGTAGCAATCCATTGTGTCATTTACCAGTCAACCACCTTCCTTCAACACATGTATAGAAGACAAAACTCTCAAAGTAATAGAGAGCATCAGTGAGACTGGAAGAGAAAAGCAAAATGCATATAACCACTCATTATTCATAGGTTTACTTGGGAATATAAGTCAGTTCAGGAGTAGACAGGGAAACACACACACTGCATCTTTCCATTCCATCATACTGAAATGCCATTATAATATCCAGACTAGCACATTGAATTTATATATGAAATAAATCACTGTGGTTGCAAAATATGAATATCAAGACAATATGATGTTCATATTACTATATAACCAGCACTCCCATATGTTAGCATCCACAAGCATACACAGTTTTGAATTCAGTGTAGTCTTCTCAATTCACAGTATGTTTAAATTACAAATTAAAAAAAAAACACCAAACAATTACCACCAACAACAAACCCAATCACTGAAATTAATCAGGAAAGCATTATATAGCACTACCCACACAGCAAATGTTGCTGTTTGATGAAGAATGATATTCTATTTCATCCCTCCTGTCACGGGTGGTGCGATACCTTCTTGCCATTGATGCTAAGAACAAAGTCTCAAAGTGATCTGATATGAATATCACTGGCATATGATCATCATTTCTTATCATCTTCCTGTTGCTTCATACTCATGTTGAACCTCTTATGCATCTTGGATCTATCTGCATAACAGCTTGTCATTATGGTCAGAGATACAGGATATGGGTCATATATATATATATATATAGACTCATATCCTGTGTCTCTGACCATAATTAGGATTATACATTGTGCGTATAAATTGAATCATTTTCCTCAATAAATAAATGACCATGTATAATATGGTATACTCATTCAGTATAATCATTCTCTGTATCTACTTTTAGGACTGTAAAATGTTTGAAATTTTAGGTGCGAAAATCTGATGGGATTTTGTTGGAGCTGGACTCCAAGGTGTGCACCTTAGCTAACATGATCGATTACAAGCAGGTTGGGCTAGACTGCCTGCCTGACATTGACATTTGCATCACATCACTGGTAGTTTCATCTGACAAAGAGATACTTTCATGTTTCAGCTGCCCAGCACCAAATGCAGATAAATAATGCTACTCTAGTGAGGCCTTGTAATAATGCTTTGCACGTGGCACATACAGGCAATTTGGAAGCAGTTTTGCTGCTTGCATTAGAACAATCAGTCCAAACTGCAGTTATTGACCCCTCTATGACAAAGTTTATCAGATTCACACTCCTGACAGTGGAGCACCTAGGCCAGGACACAGGGAGGCTCTCCACATATATGTTATATAGACCAGGCTCTAAACAGCACCCAGCAGAAACATAAGGATACTGTCATATTCAAACAACTAGCTCTTATTTGTCCCCCATGATAATGCAGACATGCTCAGTCTCATGTTAATCCAAAAAAGCTCCCTTGTACTGAGGAAGGCCACACAATTCTTTGATGTGATGCTAGATTCATTGAGATTGCTAGCCACCCTGTCACTCCAAAGTGTGGCAGACATTATCTTGCTCACTAGTCAAATTCAGGCAGACTGCTACATGTGATACCAGCTCCTGCTGAGGATGCTGGTATTGTGCAGCTGCAAAAGTAGACCCCTTGGGCCTGGTAAAATGAGGGGCATTTCAGAAGTGTGTTATCATCCTGTGATGTCCCACAGACAGAGACACATCCTCATCGCAGAGGGGCACAAGCGCTAACTCACTGGAGGCACAAGGCTTTTCTCATGAAAAGGGCCTGCCTGGGAGGGTTGCCCCATTGGAGATGGAGAGGCTCAGTATGAATCTCAAGTGTGAGTGTAGAACACATCAACCAGCTGGAACTCAGGCAGTCAATCTAGCCTTCAAATTCTTAGTATTGTTTCTTAAACAGTATGTCTTAGTTTGTTTGGGCAACATTGTGTTGGTTAAATACAACAGTCACCATGGAGGCATGAATCTCTGCCTTGCACAAAAAATCCTGAGGTGGGCCCACCCACTGTTAGCAACATTGGGAGCAAATCATTTGCAAAGACATTTTACAGACATTTTAGCAGACACACTGTCAAGACAGTGTATACAGTCAAGCAAGTGGCATCTGCACCTAGAAGTATTCTCCCTAGAAGTGGAAAAAGTTTGGCAGTTTCGCAGGTAGACCTCTTTTTTGATTCCAAATCAACTTACTGTTGACTATGTTTCTCCCTGGCAGAGTTGGACAGTCCTCTAGGTCAGGATGCATTGGCTTTTGACAGGCATCACTATGCTGTAAAAATTTCTGCATCTACTGATTCTGCCAACGTTGCACACTCCCCCAGGAGCCTGCAGCATATCATCACCCTTGTTCTGGAGTTCTTAAGGTATCCTTTTATAAGCCCATGCTAGATGTCGAACAGAGATCAATCACTTGGGTGGCAGAACTACATGCTTTTGTGTTAAGCTTGTCTTGCATGCATTAGGAACCAGATGACTCCAGGGTGGTTTTGTGGTAAACCCAGGGCTTCTGCCTAAAGTTATATTGCCCATTTTTGTTGACCAGTCTATTGATCTTGCAGCATTCCATGAAGGGGAACCTGCTAAAGGGGAATTGTTCTTTGCTATGCTCAGTAAGTGCCCTATGGTACTATTTGGACTGCATTGCAACAATTTAACCACCAGGACAACTGTTAATCTGTCGTGGGTGGAAGACATGGGGAGCTCTCATATCTAAGAAGAGACTGGGCCACTTGGTGGCGGACGTCATCACATTGGTCTACATATAGGCCGGTTGCATGACATGACATGGGTCATCCCCTTCTGGAAGGTGCTTAGAGGTGTCATACCCCAGGAAATCAATGGTGCTGCTACCGCCGAGTTACCCTGTACTTTTTCTACATTTTAAAATGTTAGCATTGCTGTTCCCAGTGGCACAAGCATGCTGGTCATCTCCGAACAACTTTCCAATCAGTCCTCGGTGGGTCACGTCCTCTTGACATTGTGACATAGGTGATCCAGTTTATTCTCACTACCCCTGGCAGTTAGGAGAAGTGAAATAGAACACTAGTTGTATGACAGTAGAACAATGGCTGCATGACAATGGTTTTAATATTACATGGCCACTTCCAAGTTATAGGTCTTGGAGTGTCTGTGTACACAAGAACATATTAAGGGAAAGTTAGATGTTTATTGGTGCTTGATGGAGAATGATAGTATTGTAGTTTGGATGTTTTTCCATATTTAATAAAGAATGTTAAAAACATATCCACATGTTTACTGGTACCTGCTCAGCTCTAAATACAAATATATCAAAGTCAGAAATCATACCTAATCTGCTGTCAGCTGCATTATTAATACTTTGCTAATTTCCTAAATGAGCCATTTTGCTACAAACAATGTGCTTAAATGTTGGTGGCTAATTTTCTTTTTGATTAAGTAACTTTGTAATTAAAATTTTGTTTAATAATGGGTCATTTTGTATGCAAGTTAAAATAATTTTGCTGACAAATAGTATGAATAGAGCATGCATAAAGCATAGGTGGTTGATTAACACTCACACATGTGCATGAGCACATTTTCTAAGAAATGGGTCCAACTCCTAGACCAAAAAAAAATTCCGTTGTCCTCACTAGCACTGCAGCCTTTCTTTATGTTTGACCATTGTGTTATCAGTAAGTGCCTGTTTTTTTTCTGAAATGCCTCTTACACAGATAGGAATTTCCTCACGTCTAAAACTGTTTTTTTAATATCATAGCATTTTAAAGATACACATTAAAGTGAATATTGTAATCATGTTAATAATACAACATACACAATCTGGTGCACAGACATATACAGTATGAATATGGACTGAACATATATACAAATAGTAGAGTATATGCTTCAGTTTATTAGTTACACCAGTCTTGTGGTGTACTAATACTGGTGACTCATCTATACCTCTTCAAGATTTCTTGCACTGTTATGGTTTGCTTAGAATCATCAAGATCGATCTACATGAACATCATTATCATAAGAAAATCTTACATATAGTAGATAATAGGTCCCTATTTTTGTGGCCATGGCTCAAGTGCAAAAAGTAGGCAGGAGTTTCTGGTGTTGTAAAATCTTTGTAATGTTGCACAGGCAAATAGTCATATAATTGAATATCAAATGAATTTCCTGCAATATCTGATCAAATCCACCTCTCTAATTACCTTTAAAAAAATGTGTACATGGCAGCAGTGGCATTTTTATAATGACAAATTTTACTTACATAGTTTACATATATTTTACATAAATATTTCTATGATAATAATGAGTGGTTGGCTGACAAGATTTACAACAATAGTGTTTTTTCCATCATATTTCATGATATTTGAAAAACATGGATTCAAGTGCAGTCAAAAATCCGCAGCCAAAGTCAAGAAAGGACATTAAAGATGCCATTCTTGGGTCAATACAAGATCATAATCTTTGTGAAGTGCAAGCATGAAACCAGGAAATAGTGCTTGTTTTAACTAATAATTTAAGTTAAATCATTAATAAAATAACTAAATAATATAAGCTAAAACCAAAACGAAATCGAAAATGGAACATATATTGTAGTATTAGTGACTTATTAAGCTTTTATATGCAATTAAAATAAATTGCAGATCACTTAATGCTACCTGAGTCTACATGTATACTGTAATATGTTACCAATTATACTGTGCAATAGCAATTTGGATGATTAATTCATGTTCAATAACTTGCATAACAAGATCTTAACAAGCATTTATTGCACATTATCAGAACTAATAATGCATTTTTTAGTCATTTTCAAATAACTGATCACCAATTATTAAACAATACCAGTGTCTGGTTTATAGTGAATAAACCATTTACATGTGTCTAATTTGGGCTTTACTGAACAAAAAAGCAAGACTTTAATCAACCCCTAACATGTGTGCCTTGAAGTGTTAGCACTGCAATCAGAGAGCACTTTAACTACTAGTGTTAAAAGCATTTCTAAAGAAGTGATTTTATAAACTTTCTTAAAAGTTAAGAGAGTAAGTGCAGTTGTGAGTTCTTCAGGCGAAGTATTCTAAAGTTGAGGAGTGCTACAACAGCTTGCTTCAGAATTAGTGCAGAGCAGATAGGCTGACTATGCAGAATGGGCAGAAAAGCATGAATAAGGTCACAATAGCAAAGAGGCACTGAGCAATGGATAGCTTTGTGGCCATGTATGAGGAGTTTATAATACAAGAGCAAACAGGAACCAAGGTATAAATTATATAGAACAGGACAGTGTTTTTTGATGTTTTGGATGTATTGTTTACTAATTATGTACATTTGTTGACAGACCAAAAAAGTAATGCATTACCATAGCCTGGAATTATTGTTTAAAGTGGAGCTACTAATATTTGGAATAAATACAAATTTTTAATAGTTGTTTTTTATTCAGACTCAGATTTAGTCAAAATAACAGAACTGAAATTTTTGAATTATCTCTTCTGCTATCACTATGTTCTCATGGACTTGTCACCAACCAGTGCATATTTAGGAAGAATGAAGTACTGAAGTACTCTGATTGCAGTACATGGCTACAAATCACTTATGGGTATTTTTCAGTTCTGGAATTTAACTGGCAGGGGAGCACGATGCCAAATAAGTAGAGGAGAACGAGATACAATTGCACTATTGAGAAACACCCAAAAATATATAAAACACAGTCATTTTTTGCAGCCCAGAAGGGATGTTAAACTAATTCTGTCTGAAGTCAATAAATCAAATCACTAGAAAAGAATCCTTTAAAACCCTCCAAGAGAAAGAGTTGGTAGTTTAGAAGTAATAACAACACTGTATCAGTAATACCTTGCAATATGTTATTTCTATTACACTATTCACTATTTTGCATTGGTATTGATACTTTTAAACAAACCCTATTATGATGATATAACGGAACTGAAATGGGATATTTGCGTTAACCTCGATCTTAATCGCTCTCTCTCTTTCTCTCTGTGTGTGTGTGTGTGTGTGTGTGTGTGTGTGTGTGTGTGTGTGAGTGAGTGTGTGTGTGTGTGTGTCAACAACTATGTAACTGCTATGATCAGGAAATGCTACTACAAACTAGGTGGCAATCTCTTCTCGCACTAACCATGGAACAGTACAAGTTGGGCATCTTTGTTGATCAGAACCACACATCGCTAGAGTGGGAAGGTTCAGTGTAAATGTGCCTTCAACATGTAAGCAAATTGTTGTACTAAACAGTGATGGGAAAAATAGCCTTGAGTCAGGTGTTGCCATTGCAGTTGATAGTCACATTGAGCGTTCGGAATGTTGCCAGGAGGTTTGTCCCAATAACCATCCTAGCAGTTTATGCACCAACAAATGATCAACCCGATGTTGAAAAATATACATTCTACAGTAACCTTGCCTATGTTTTGGCTTGTGTTCCCTCACAGGATAAGATGGTCATCACTGGTGGTTTTAACAGTCAACTGGGTAGATGTACTCAAAAACAAAAACACTCTATAACTATGGACAGGGTACCCAATGCTCTAGTGGTGAATGCCTGCATGATTTCTGTGCCGCACCCCATTTGATCATGGCCAGCACTATGTTCAAACCCCAGCCCAAGCTCCTTGGAGACATCCAAATGGGAAGGACTTTAATCAAATTGACCATATTCTTGTGTGTCATCAATGGAGAACAGCAGTGAGAGATTGCTATGCTCACTGGGGAATGCCATTAAGCTGAGAACATGCACTTTTATGCTCATGTTTCTAGATTTGTTTGAAGGTGCAGAAACTTTCTCCCAGAGTATCCCTTAGATATGACATTAACAATCTGATGCAATCGTAATCTCCGTAATCATAATCTGCCATAATCTCTCACGTCGCACAACATCTAACTCATCCATTGAAGTCTGCTGGCAAAGCATCTGCTGTGCAATCACCAAAGCCATCACAGAAACAGACATCATCAGACACCAGATAAAGGTAGTTGAAGAGTGGGTCAGCCCTAAAACACTTCTACTTGTGGGAAGGAACACTACTGTGAAGGAACACTACTCTACTGTGCGGTTTTAACAAAACAAATAAGAAGGAATATCCTGATAGATGCACAGCTTTACTTACTTACAAATGAAGCAGCTGAACTTGAACGTGTACAGGAATCAGGGAACTATGGGAAGTTCTTCAAACTCGTCAAGCAAGTAACAGGATGCCAAGCTCCTACGAGTATCTCCATATGCGACACAAATTGTAAAAAGATTACTGATGAGAAAGAAGTTCTGGAACCATGGAAAGACAATTTTTACACTATTTACAACCATCCACACTCAAATACTTTCAAAGCACTGAACAGGCAACAGAAGCTCGTGTACAATGTTGACTTAGGGCCCCTGTTGCATGAAGAGATCGCACATGTGATATGTTCACTGAAAAATAACAAAGCACCAGAAACAGTTGAAATTGTTGCGGAGTTGCTAAAAGCTGCAAGTGATGATACTACTACTGCCCTTAGTCATTTGTTTTGTCTTATTTGGGAACATAGTGTTATACCAACATCATGTACTATTTAAGAAAGGCAAAAAAAATGGAACGCAGCAATTACCATGATACTGCCCTCTTAAATGTTGTGTACAAAGTGCTTGAAGCTGTACTACTCAGAAAACGTATTGTGAATCACAAGCAGGATTTCGTGAAAGGTGAGGTTGTATCATTCATATATTTACCCTCTGCCAAATCGTTGAACTTCATTATGAGTATCGAAGGCCAACTTTGGTGGCATTACTGGATTTTTCCTGTGCTTTTGACTCACTTTTTGTGAATGCATATGGGAGATTCTTGGAGCTGACGGTGTTCCATAATGTCTTCTCAATATTGCTATGCTTTTATATTCAACTACCCAAAAAATGCTTCGCATCGGCAATAGCCTTTTTGCCCCATTTTCCACTAGCTTAGGCATTCATCAAGGAGGCATTCTATCATCCCTACTATTCAATTACATAGTAGATTGGGTGCTCACTGAAGCTTTGAAGGACACAACTTGTAGAATAGTCCTCTTTCCAAGTAATAGTGCCTTAACAGATGCGATATATGCTGATGACATTACACTGATTGCATCATCATTTCCTGATCTTCAAAGTGTTACCAATAGTGTGAGCAAACTATCATGTTCAAGTTGGCCTTCGTATAAATGCTTCCAAAAGTGTGGTCCTCCATGTTGCAGTTCCAGATGCTAAATCGACAATTCAAAAAACACCATTAAATGTTGTTCACTATTTCAGGTACCTTGGAAGTAACATTTCCAATGATGGCTCTGCAACAGCAGAAGTGCGTATGCAGGGATAGAAAGTTTTAGTGACATTTTCCATATTTAACAACCTTTGGAAGAGGCATGATGTGTCTGAAGGTCAAATCTAATGCCTGTTGTGTAGTTATTCACTCTATCCTTCTCTACAGCTACGAGACACTTCCACTCAAAGCACAGATATCGCAGATATCTTGAAGATTTTGATGCACGCTGTCTCAAACACCTATCAAGAACACAGTACCTTCCAAATGGTCCGTGTATCACTATCACTAAGGAGGAAGTTCACAGATGATTCAGAGTTGCAAAACCACTAGCAGATGTGATAATTGTGTCATTGGGCCTAGCTAGGCCACATGCTAAGAATGGAGGAAAACCGACTCCAACATCAAGTATTGTTGTATTTCTCAGAGCCTGGATGGAAAAGACCACTGTACATGAATTCCGTCACATGGAAAAAAATTATAGAAAAAGAATAGGAGGTAATCGCTAAACCTCTGACATTTTAGCACATGCTGATACCGGTACCAAGGCTGAAGTGCGACACCTGTGGGAGCAGTATACTGAAGTTATTTCAGCAATGGCGCAATGTCATTACAATGGCTATGGCTACAAGTGTAAGGTGTGTGTGTGTGTGTGTGTGTGTGTGTGTGTGTAAGGGTGGAAATAATGTCAATAATTGTTCCTAATCCAAATGAAGGGAAATTAATGATAGAATTTTAGACAGCACAAAATGTCTGTCCTTTTTTTTTTTTACACTTGATGCTCATCAGCAAAATCAGTTTGTACAGTGAAGAAAATATTTGTGAGCCCCATTATTTTTGAAAAAGATAAAAGACAAATTATTTGAATATCTGTTGAAAAAATATGTACTGAAAGTAATATCATTTAAAAAAAAATCTTTTTGTATGTTTGTTTGTTCATTATTCACACTCATTCCTATTTTCCAAGGTCATGTGTGTCTGTCACAGAATCATATCATATATCACATCATATCACATGAATTATTGTGTGTTTTTAAAATGAGCAGAATTCCAACTTGGCCGTAATAATTATGCACAGTTAATCATGTAGATGCAGTAGACCGAAAGCCCAAGAATGTTACTACTTATATTGTTTCTCAACTCAACTAACGGCTGTATGTGACTATAACACTAGTTGACCAACAGGCAAAAGTTTCACACATGCCACATATTATGTTCATCCTATTGTATTTTACATTGATATGTGTATATTTTATATATCATTATATAATGTATCAGTTAAACTCTATAAAAATATAGTACTTCTGCACTAACAGAACTCATGCTTAGGTTTGTTGTTTGCAGAAGTGTCGGAGAAACGCAAACAAAACATCATTTGTACATGGATGCCCAAAATTTTGATGGCTATAATGAATATACCATATGAATATAATTATTGTTCCAATGAAGCCTCATTTTAAGCAGCTGTTAATGAGTCAGATGGCTGAGATCCTGAGAGGATGTGCTAATGATTTGATGTAGTTATCTACAGTTATTACTGTAATGAGTATTCTTATGTATAGTACAGCTTTTTTCAGAAATTCAGACATAACAGCATTTCATAATGTCTATTTCTTTACAATAATTTCAGATATGCTATGCGTGTTATTTGCTATTAAACATTTTTAGGCAACTGTTAAATTTGAGACATAATATGTCTCAAATAATGTTTGAGCTTTAGATGAAATTTTATAACTGTGCATTTATTTGTTTGTTTGTTTGCATGTATGTATGTTTGTATGTTTAATTAATTGTTATAGCAAAGGGAGACCTGTAATAAATTTTTCTGCACCAAACTGTGGTATCGTGATAATCATGTTAATCATGTTACAGTCAGAAATGGCTAAAGCCTATAAAAAGCCATTACTGTGTTCCAATAGAGTATTAACGCATCCTTGTGGAGTTCCCCTCCTTGGATTTTGCTGCAAAAAGAAGAAGCCACAGTCAAAGTCTCCTGAACTGTAGCAGGTTCTCCAAGAAGTTCATAAGACTTACAGCTCATTTCCTTATAATACTGTACGCATTGTACTGGGGACTACTATTTAAAATACAAAGGGTTGTCACACTAAATATTGTCTTTGTTT
This sequence comes from Parauchenoglanis ngamensis, assembly GCA_030014255.1. NCBI lineage: Eukaryota > Metazoa > Chordata > Actinopteri > Siluriformes > Auchenoglanididae > Parauchenoglanis > Parauchenoglanis ngamensis. Next base: position 12,889,699 of record JAQMYM010000004.1, on the reverse strand, counting down.
ACTTTATTTCTGTTTAACACATGTTGTAGTATTTCTCTTTTAAGCATTACTATTTTATGTATTTATCTTCATTTTACAGCATTTCTTTGCATGTGGCTGACAAGATGATTCGTGATATACACACTTCCAAGTCATGAGGTGAATTAAATAAGTAAATAGGAACTAAAATATACATAAACATATCTAAAATATACTTTTCTTTCTTTTTGGCTGAAGGATTATGTGGCTAGGTTTGTTTAATTTTGTAATTTTCATAATTTATACTGAAAGAAAGAAAGAAAGAAAGAAAGATCTTTACGTAGAGTGTTCATTCATAGTGTATGAATGTAGTATTCTAGCATATCACATCCTGTGTGTGTGTGGGTAGGTGGATGTGTGGGTGGGTGGATGTGTGTGTGGGTGGGTGAGTGTTTGTGCCAAAAATGAGGCAGAGGATGAGAACAGTGATTTTGGAGACACAGGTGCTATATTGCTTGTTGTGGACATTGTGCAAATGTTAATTATGTGCGTGCAGGATCCAGCAGCTTTGATTAGTAATCCCTGTTTAATTGTGTGTGTGTGTGTGTGTGTGTGTGTGTGTGTGTGTGTGTGTGTGTGTGTGTGTGTGTGTGTTGTATCAGTGACGCAAAACCTCAAAATGATCATTACAGTGCTATTGCATATATTTTAGAGTACATGAGGGGAATTGCGGTGGTGCTCATAGAAAAGTGATTGGCATGTGTGACTGTGTGTGTATCTGTGCGTATGTGTTCACAGCTTGTTTACTTGTATTTGGTGGTTTGCCAACGCAACCCACATTGTAATGTTTCCAGGGTTGCCGAAATATGAACAGAAAACAGCTGACATCAAGTGTAGGCCTGTGTGTGTGTGTGTGTGCACGTGTGTGTGTGTGTGTGTGTGAAACAAGCATGCTTAGGGAATATACTGCAAGAATACACACCTTCTTACAGGCTGCTGAATTCCAGCAAGGGAGAACAGCACCTGAATTGATAATGGGAGAACAGCACCTCAAGATAATGAGACACTGTTAAAGTGATGTTCCTGTGTGTGTGTGTGTGTGTGTGTGTGTGTTCTTTCATGTTTTATCAGACCTCCTATGAGCACACAAACATTTTTAACACATACATGCATTTATACACGTGTGTGAACATATATACTATATGTACTGTAAGTGAATGTCTTTTGCTCTTATAATATAACAATGTTTAACCCTATATACCTCAGGAGAATTCTAGAACACTGCACCATTTCACTGAGAATAACAATGAAATTCCTTTCTTTTTGCCATCCTGTAAACAAACAGTTATAGTTAGAAAACTAAAGAAAACTGACAATTTACAAGTTTGTTTTGTTCAAAAAGGCTTGAATTGTACTTTAATATGATACAAAATATGCATTAGTAACATCTTATCTTAAATACATAGCTATACATACCCCTACACCTCATTTCCATAGCCAGGCCCAGTTTGGACTGCAGTTTTGAACAATACTGAAGACTTATTTATGACACTTTATATCTTCTTAATGTGATTAAGTAATATTTATTGTATATTTATAAATATTTAAATACTGAATTATTTATCCAACTCTACTAAATCACATAGATAAGAAATCAGATGAGAAGTTTGTTAGCCAACAAGCTGAATCAAAAGGATTCCCCTGACTCTCTCTGTCTCTCACACACACACACACACACACACACACACACACACACACACACTGACACACTAAGAGCACAGACAATGCAACTATGGATGTCATCATGTCATGGATTTGCTTGTTTGTTTTTTTTAACTATGCATGTCATCTTATTTTTCTCAATCTGGACAGTTTAGTTAGTGATTATGCCAATGCTAGCTAGCTAGGAACTGCTACAGACTTAGCTAGTTAGCAATAACAAATGCTAATTCGCTGATTCTAATATTACTCTTAAGCTTTTTTATTTTAATTTTGACATTTCTTACACCAACATGATCATCACTGTCATTCAAACATAGTGGACTGACATCATTGGTGCACATTACTATCTCATTCAGTGAGAACTGACTCGGACTCTTCCATAATTTTAGCCATAATTCCCAGAGGCAACCTCTCAGCCAGTCAATGGCAACAGACCCTGTTTCATACAAATAAATGCATGGTTTTCATGTATCCACAAATGAACCAGTCTAGCTATTCTTCTTTGACCTCACAAGCTCTGATTAGATGATTGCATGAATGTTCAAGTGTACAGGTGTTTCTAATAAAATGGTGGGCGAGTCAGGGCACACATCACATGATTTCATTCATCATACATCGCATTCAGTTGTGTGTACTGCATGTACTGCTTCTACTGTTCATGAGGCCTGTAAAAATGCAGAAGTTTTTGCATATCTCTTTCTTTGTGTCTCTATAAATGTATTCTTTGTTTCTTTGTTCGTCATTCACTGTTCCTCCTTCTCCCTTGCTGATGAAATCTTGTCCTTTGTTCTTTCCATCCATCCATCTCTCTCTCTTTTATCTCTTATTTTCTACTCGTCCCCGTTTCTCTATTTGGTTGTTGCTGACTTCAGGCATATATTAAATTCATGAGTGCTGGCGGGACTAAAGGGAACTCACGGGAAATAAAGGGCCCTACAAACACACACGCACACACACACACACACTCTTGCACGCTCATTTCTACTGTATGCAATGTCTATCAATTACACGCATTCAGATGCTTTTGAAAGAATGCAGAGATGAAAGAAAACACTTCAACACTTTCTCGCTGCATGTGTGTGTGTGTGTGTCTCACTGACCCCAGGGTGTGTATTCTCACTGAGTGTGTGCTGTCGCTGGATATTTATGCACAATGGCCACTTTTGATTGGTGACATGTGAGAGTTTGAAAGGAGCCTCTTGTCTGTATGTGTGGCGTGTCTGCGCAATAAGAGGTCACATGACTTGGATCCTGCATTCCATTGCCTGCACATTCCTACACTGTACAGATACACACAGACAGACACACAATCCTTCTAAAACTATACAAAGCAGAATGTTTCTTGCACAAGTGCTAACCGCAGCATTTGACCTGCCCTCCCTCTCTCGCTGTGTGTCTCTTTCTCGCCGTTTTGGTTCTGCCCGACTGACTCATCCCCCCCCGTGCTGTCATACTTTGGCATGCTCCGCTGCCCTACATGCCTCTGCACAGTAGGGACCAGGCAGCACCCGACCTCCAAAATCCCCTCAAAATCAATGCCAAGTGAACCAATGTTTCTCTTTCTCACTCACATCACACACACACACATGGAGTGATGTAATACTTGGTTACAGTAATACTCACTAATCTGTTCTGACACGGCTTATACATTTTATGAAGATGTGCACACACTTCCAGACAAGTGAAGTTGAAATATAATAAGCATAATAAATGTCTGTGAAGCATAGCCAGGGAGTTTGTATTTTTTGTTTTTATTACAGTGGAGAAAAGATTTTAAAGGTATTATATTTATTATAGAGTTCTTATAGTTGTTAGCCTGTTTGGCTCATCACTTGACATGAATCAATATAATTCAGGTCCCAGGAACTGAAAAACAAGTATGCCTATAAATAAAGAACTTGTTTCCAAATGCCAAATTCTTTTCTCTTGTGGTTATGGTAATGGTTCACCTCACAGTGTATATATGTATTAATTATGTCCAACTTTTAAGCCAGCGTTTTTGTTGTTGTTGTTTACTGGGTAAAAAAAATGGTTTCTTTGCAAGATCTGATTTCTTTTCAAAATGCAATATATCCACACAGAATTAATTCTTAGTCCCAGAGAGCTTTATCTAACATGCTTTATTTCAACTCCATCAGCAAAAACTGTTTTGGCCTTGAATGTAAAACATATACTGTTTTATTAATATAGGCTGAAGAGTTATTGGATCTTTAGTCAGTTTAGATTTTTCATTGATAGCAGACTCAAACATAAGTAACAAAGGAAGGAAAGTTTTGCAAAAGATAAAGTGAGCTCCGCATAAAATGCATGTAAGCACCAAATTGAAATACTTACTTCATTCAGAAAGCTACTAGTATTCTGATCTGATATCATTTACTATTCTGCAAATAAGCAGACTATTTTTTACCATTTTATTATGTAAGTTGATTTCTGATGAGCAGTTTTGGGTACAGAATTTATATTTATGTTCAGAGGTTAAAAACACAAATGATTCTATTGTTTCTGATAGATTTACTTTATTTTGGTCATTTAAAAAAATAAATAATTTAAGAAACCACGTAATTAAAAACACACCGACACACTAGCTGGGTATTTTAGATCATTGCATGTGGGTAATACATCTATATTCATCAGAACTGTTTAAAATAATGAGACAAGTGCTGGCAATCAACTGATTTATGATGTAGAAAATAGACACACACTCACAGAAATGCAGGAATATCACCAACCTAAATCTAATAAAACATGAAGTTGCTGGACCTTCAGGATTCAGTTCACAGAACGTTGCATATTTGGGGTGACTGTGTGTTTGTGTGTGTGTGTGTGTGTGTGTGTGTGTGTGTGTGTGTGTGTGTGTGTTGGCATGAGGAGATAAAATCCAGTATGGATTTTTCAGAACTGATTTTCACTAACAAGACAGGTGCCAGCAAGCTGCTGATCTATGATGTAGCACACTCAAACACACACACACACACACACACACACACACACACACACACACAAACACATGCACAACATGATTTCTTATAAAAATGA
>JAQMYM010000004.1:12863810-12874142 GCA_030014255.1 Parauchenoglanis ngamensis | reverse complement strand
CCCCGCCTCTCACCCGAAGATGCTGGGATTGGCTCCAGCTTCCCCGCGACCCAGACGGATAAAGCGGTATAGATGGATGGATGGATTACACTTCCTAATGGACCAACATTAGCGACCCACTCATGTGACTTTTGCAAGACCAACTATTAATATTTTACTATATTTATACATTGTTTTGTACTATATGTTTATTTTCATGCATAAATAGACTAAATTAAGCTAACACAATCTGTTACTCCTGATCAAATCTTAGCTGACCAAGAATCTGAATCCCCTTACAAGAACTGTGTATATTTCATTACTTCATTCATTCATCATCTTTAACCACTTTATTCTGGTCAGGGTGACGATGGATCCAGAGCCTATTCCAGAAACACTAGGCATGAGGTGTGGATACACCATGAATGAGATACACTATGAATATGAATGAGAAACATGAATGTAAGCAACAGTAACTTAATATCCCCTAAAATATGCCATTAATTTAATTAGCCCACTTTATTTGTATCGCCATTTGTTACTTCATCTTTCCTGACGATTCTCGTTATTATTAGTGTACTGAGCATATTTTAGTCAAAAATGATGACATTTTGTATTGAAAACATAATCATGGCCATGGACTCTGTTAAAAACATGTCTGAAAAACTCAACAGTCAGCAAGTTTAATGAAAACAATGCAAAAGGTGATCTTGATGATATAGATTAAGAAATATTCACTTACAAGGGATTTGACTTGGCAGTTGTTCAGAGTAGAATAAACACTTGCTGAGCACTAAATCCTAAAAAGAAAAAAACATTTATGTTTATACTAACATAAACAAAGTGAAATGTTGTTCTTGGACTCTGATACATCTTTACTAGCATGTTGATATGTTCTTGATGGAGACTGTAAACTACTTCTGTAAATCACTCTAGATAAAAGGGGCTGCTAAATGCTACAAAAGTAGATGTACAAGAGAAAGAAAGAAAGAAAGAAAGAGTTTTATTTTATTTATTAGAATATTGTTTTATAAAAATGTATTAGAGAAAAAGAAAAATAGAATATGCACTTAATTTAAAGTAAATGCAAAATACAGTATGGACAGATTTGATCAGTACAGGAAATGCAGCAATTACTATAGCTGCATATTTTACAGAATGTACAGAAACCCAAAACATTTAAACACTGAGTTTAATAATAATTCCATTGTTGTGAATAATATTTTTTGGTTCACTGTATGGCAGTGATAATGATGCAACAAGCATTTCTATTCAGTATGAATTATTTTGTAATTATTATAGTTTATCTATTCATTTGCTCTGCAAAAAATAATAATAAATAACAATTCAGCAAGAGAAAATGACTTGAATATAGTCATTTTTTTCTAGACAGTTTTACTAATGTCAAGCGTTAAATTATCTTATTCTATTTGCTATGCTCTTGGGGGGGAAATCCTTAAAATTATCTGCCAATATAATACTATTTAAGCTTTAAATGAGCAAAAATTGGAATACAAATAATAGTCATACATTTGGTTTATTCATAACTAATAATAAGAAATACTAGATACATTTGACTGCCTTCCATATATTTCACTTGCTGAGGCATTTTTACATGGTTGTTATTGTTAACTAAGCCATTTTTTGGCAATCAAAAATGATGTAAATGATGCAAAAAAAAACAGACTATCAAGGTGACTATTGTTGTTAGATTGTCTCTGCACACATTGCCTTCTGTCTCTTGTCTCTCTCTTGTCTTTAAATTTCCTTTTGTGCTGTTTAGTGTGTGTGTTTTGTGTTAATGTCTACTTCTGCTTCAAATATGAAGGTATTTCCTCCAATACGTAATCACCCAAAGCCTGTTTTAATTTTTAATTAAACTAACCTTGCATGTGTGAGTGTGTGGGTCATGGTTGTTTCATCTCTTCATGGATTAAATGCCCCCAATGATGACAGAAAAATGTGAGAGGTTTGACCTAGTGGGACTTTGAAAATGTGGGGCTTTGAAAAATATTTTGTTTAAGATACTGGGGTTAATTTGGGGGTCAGATGTAGGCGTAGAATTACTTAGCTACTGTAACACACAAGTCAGTGGAAATACCTTACAAAATATCACATTTCTCATGTGTTTGTTTGATGTGCATGTACATGTGTTCAAGAGTGTCACCAGACTGCGTTGATATGTATCACAATGCCCACAGGTAAATACATCCTTAATAGGATTCCTACATGATGGCTAGATTTGTGTGTGCTGTGTGTGGGGTGGTTGGTGGAGGAGATGGATGTGGGTGTGTGTGTCTAGGGAGAAGGCACTATGATGAAGATGGAGTTGGGGTGAAGTTTACCGTAACCCCAATCTCAGTCCTAATCCTTCGTAAAGGGAACATGACTGAACATGATTCCAATTCCAAAGCCAAATTCTAAACAAAACCAGACAGGCCCTTTAAACTAGGTGCACACACACACACACACACACACACACATCTGTTACTCACTGTGTTATATGTCTTTAATGTGATACAACCCTTTATTTTACTGTTAAGCAACAACCATTTAGGAGCCAAAATGTGTGTGTGGAAAAGTGAGAGATGGGGGGAGAGAGGGAGAGAGAGAGGGAGAGAGAGAGAGAGAGAGAGGCTATATATGTATTACAAAGTTGTGTTTGTGTAACTTTCATTTAAAAGACAAGCTCCTGTGAATGTGCATTGTCTGGCATTACATAAATAATTATTAGCTATAGCTAGTCATTTTTATGCAAACACAAAACAAGGTTAGGAAATAAAGGCAAAACAGCCCTAATCAAAAATAACCAATGTTGTAGACAGTCCAAAAAAAACAGTGTCGATATGAAACTACAGTAGAAAGTCAATGGTTCGATCCTGACCTCAGGTCTGTGGAGTGTTGCATGTTCTCCTTAGTGTTTCTTCTGCATTCTCTCACCTCCCAAAAACATACGAATTGGACTAACTGCTCTAAATTTCAAGTAGATATGAATGAGTGTGTGAATGTGTGTGCATGACACTATGCGGCGAACTGCCTTCCCATTCAGGAGGTACTTCCTTCTTGTGATTGGTTCCTACAGTAGTTACTTTAAATTTAAATTAATCTTAATCTTTAGTCACTAAGAAGAATAAATGAATGAATGAATGAATGAATGAAAACATCATAATATATTAGGAAGATATTAGGATGTTTTTTTTTTTTTTTTAAATGAAAAATACATGAACTTAAGATAGATCAGATTTTAGTCTTTTACAGTAAACATAAAAAAAGCATAGTGTATGCAGTACTTCCCCAGAGATGAGTACCCCCTTACTGACCTCTTTTTTTTTTCTTTTTTTTTTTAAGTTTTATGCTTTAAAGAATTGCTGAGGGCTGTGTATCTGTAGAGAAAAACTAACATTTAACTTATTTTAAGACCATATATTCTTCACAAGATGTATCTCACCTCCAGAGCAAATAGTTTTTGAATGCTTGTGCTGCCTGTTTTGCAACTGTAATGATGAATCTGATGTTGCTCAAGATTGTTATTGCTTTTTTATTGATTTGGGAAATGTGTGAATTTAAGTTGTTTAAAGGCAAAGATCTGTTCACAATTATATATAGGGGTCATAAATGTGAGCACATAGTTTACTTTTGCAAATTCTCTGATATTCACAAGTAACAGCTGTAAAATCACAGTATGTGCATCAAATGTGCACTTCTTCAACCAATCTGTACTTATAATCATCCTACGCACAAGTATACAGTCACATTGGGTCAAAAGGCTTCAGGCCTATCTGCAGAAAGTACATAACTTATTTTCCAGTGTGCTTTGGGGAGAAAAGCAGAGAGAAAGAGGACAGAGATTTGTTTGCAGAAATGAATGAGTTGACACAGCTTTTGCTCTGTGGTATCCCATGTTTTAGTCTTAATCCTCAAATACTAAAAAACATGCTTTAAGAGAGAAATCAACCATTTAATACAATTGTGTGTGTGTGTGTGTGTGTGTGTGTGTGGTTACTGTGAATAATTCCAGTCCAAAATTCCACTTCAAATGAAAAACAGATGACCAGTTGTATCATCTCTGTGTGTGTGTGTGTGTGTGTGTGTGTGTGTGTGTGTGTGTGTGTGTGTGTGTGTGTTTAAAAAATAAATATATAATGATGGAACTCCTGGCTAGAATGAACTATACTGTCATTGCTGTTATCTTCCAACTATTCATGTAATAATACGTGTCTATACTTTCTCTCTACTACAGAATAACATCTTATCATACTTTTTCAGCATCAGTGGCATAGCAAGGAATTGATTTCAGAAGAGATGAGGAAATATAGGAGTAGGAAAAATACATGAATTTGATGGTCAGTCCTGTTTTTCATTATAGCAGCTGGTAACCTATAAAATCTAATTAAGCAAATTAAGATTACACATTTAACATTGGGGAAGGGGCTTAATCCCAAAACCCCCTACTAGATACACCTCTGTTCACCATAATATCTCAAAGACAGCTGGTATGTGAGTATAATTACAATACGAAATGGGATAAAAGTACTCAGAATTCAACAAAAAAATGAATATATTTTTTTGAATTACAAGCATGTCTCAGTGGAAATCCTTAACCATCTACAAACCTGAGCAAATCTCCACGGAGCTAAAGTACTATCCCTGCCCCCCTCAATTTAATTAAATAAATATATCAATTGGAGGAGTGACAATTAAATGAGGCTGCACATGATACAAGTGACAACGAGGAGGAAAACAACAGAAGAGTTGCCTTTGAGATTTTATACCGTATAACTGTACTATAATTGTAAATACCTTAGCTAAAATTCACACTCTTGTGTATTCCTCACTCGGAGTCTGAGAAAGAAGTCATGAAGTATGAGAGAGTCTATTTACAAAAGTGATGGAAAAGAAAATAAGCAAGGACTTTGCTTGCTTAGCTCAGTTTGCATCCTCTACCGGAATCCAGAACAGCCATGAAGCTCCAGGCCGGCTCTCGACCCCAGCTGTTCCAGATCCCCATCATCTCAATTGACGTCACATACTGGAAGGACAACAAGGAAGAATCAGCTTAACACCCCTCATCTCCAGTCAAATAGCCACCCTGCTGTGGAATTCAGACTTCCTTCCATCTCATTTGCATGTGTGTAAGTGGCATGATCTCATCATTGCAAATTCATAAGACTTCATATGAGGTATGTAAAGTTATGGTTTTTAGTCAGGGTGAGGCATAGGAGAGAACATTTTTAACTTTTCTTAACACTTTACTTAAATGGAATATAAATCATTCTTTCTCATTGGGATTCATGTGAATTTGGTGCAAGATTGATGTAATGAGCATAGATGGAATTAAATAAGAAACAATTTAGCTATATTCAGATGGCAGGAACTTTTATACAAATCAGCAGCGTATAAAAGAGGTAAAGACCAACCAAAGGCCATAGCTAAAGAAAAATTAAGGATCAAAGTTCAACCAGTGTCTCTTTTTGCAACCCTGAATTTGAACTCTCACCTTCAGTCACCAGATACTAACCACTGTGCTTGCATTGCCATTGTTTCTCTACAAATTGTGTTGAATGCCATAGAATCTGATGGCATTTCAAAACCTGGACACAGCGCCATTTACTTTCACAATGCATGAAAATACCACAGATTCAGTGGTATATGTGTTAGCGGATATCTAGTGCTACTGGACAGTCTGATACATATGTCAGTGTTCATATGTGGTAGAAAGAGAAGGATTTTGATGACGTCTGAATCCACCACGAATTCAAGAGCTACTACAAATCTACAGTGACACCTGAAGTGTTAGGTCAGTGGAGTTGCCATAGCCAAATCATGGTTTCAAATCTCTTTTTTCATGATAAATTGTTAGGATTTCAAAAGACAAATGGGTCAATTATACTGAACTTTTACCAGCTACTTTCATAGGAACACCTGCTCATTCGTGCAATTATCTGATCAGACAATGAGTGCAAAATGAGTATAAAATCATGCATGTACTGGTAAAGCGCTTCTGTTAATGTTCACATTAAACATCAGAAAGGGAAAAATGTGACATGGTGACATGTGGCATGTTTGTTTGGTGCCAGATGAACTGTTTTTTTTTAGTATTTCAGAAACTCTTGATCTCCTGGGATTTCACACACAACAGTCTCTAATACTTGCACAAAATGGTGTAAAAAAAAAAAAACCATTCAGTGGGGAGCAGTTTTGTGCACAGAAACATCCTGTTGATCAGAGGGGTCAAAGGAAAATAAGCTGACTGGTTCAAGGTGAAAGGAAGGCTAAATTGTAAATAACCACTCTTAACAACTGAGGTGACCTGAAAAGCATATCAGAAATCTGAAACTTGAGGGGGATGAACTACAGCAGAAGAAAGCTGCATCTGTCCCACTCCAGTTAGCCAAGAACAGGAATTTAATGCTACAGTGGGCACAGACTCACCAAAAATGGACAGTTGAAGATTGGAAAACATCCAGGTGCCACGTCCACCTGTAGAACTGCTGCTCACTGGGTGCTTTTTATTTTTTTTGCACCATTTTATGTAAACTTTTATGGTGTGCATAAAAATCCCAGGAGATCAGCACTTTCTGTACTCAAATCAGCCCATCTGGCACAAACAACTATGCCATGGTCAAAGTCACTGAGATGACATTTTTCTCCATGCTAATGTTTGATGTGAACATTCATTGAAGTTCACATATATTTATGACTTGTGCTGCTGCCACATGATTGAATGATTGGATAATTGCGTGAATGAGCAGGTATACAGGTATTCTTATTAAAGAGGCTTGTAAATGTACATTAATTGGGTATTCTAGTTATTGACAATTTCAATGTAAATATGCCCATAGGCCTTTCATTATATGTTAGCTTCATTTCATTTACAGGCAAAGTTTAAGGAGTTTATATGACATGCTTACCAAGAACTTTTGATAACATAGATGCAGCACTCGACCAAAATGATTCCAACGAATATACAAAAAACTATGTTCACTACTTTCAAGATGATGAAAACAACAAGGAATGAAGGTAAAATTCATAAGGTAATGCTTATAAGGGTTAGGTAAGTTATGTTGGCTGATGTTTAGATGATGTAAAGCTACTGTCCCATACAGTTTACCACTTGATTTGATCAGAACCAGCTGATGTGGATTCTTTATCTGACATTTTCTCCCGACCTAATGGTTTATGTACAGCAGGAAATAGAGTAGGTTGAACATATAATATGTCTAGTTCCAGGGATAAAAGCTAAAGAACCCAGTATATGTCTAGTAAGTTTGGAGCTATTATTTCTAAAATTGACTGTATGGGAGCAATTTGAAAAATTTCCCATTCAAACTCAAAATTCAAAGTCAATGGGAAAAAAGCAAGGATAAAAAAACAGAAAGTATGAGTGATAGAGGGATGCAAAGCAGTAGAGTGCTTTTTAGTAAGTAAGTAAGTTTGAAGGTATTAGTTCAAAAATTCACAAAATGGGAGAAGTTGGAAGTCTATAAAATAATGAACAGAAAAAGGGAAAAAAAAGAGGGATGCGAGTAGAATATCAAAACAAAAAGTCATAGCCGCTAAACCAGTAACAAAACCTACAAAACAAAGTTGAAACAAAGTTTCTACATTAAGTGTTAATTGAGTTAATAATCCTAAAATTATAATAATAAGAAGACGACAAGGGATAACAGTATAGTGCTTCGCAAGCACTATAATAATTAAAGTGCAATTTATTTTTCATTTAATGACTAGGCACAAGAAGTGCATTGCTGCCTGCAGTTGAAAACAACAACACATTTGGTCTTTGCAAACAGAAATATATATATTTGCATTTAGAGTGAGGAAGTGAGATCTGATCACAAATGGTCAACGTAATGACGCATTCAAATGCCAGGTGTGAAATGACGTACTTGACATACAGGTGTGAAATGATGTCCATGTTTAACTTGATGCATGTTAATACCAGTTGTGAACAGGGCCTTAGTTCCAGTGAAGGAAAATCTTAATGCAACATCATGCAAAGACATTCAAGAGAATTATGTGCTTTAAACTTTGTAGCAACAGCTTGTCGGATACCCACATATTTGTGTAACGGTCGTATCCATATACTTTTGGCCCTATAGTGTATATTGTGCTAAATATTATCAGAAACCTGATAATAGCAAGTTAGTTGTCAATAGATATGATGGACAGTGGTGAAACATTATACCACATATCCAGTGAACTTGATCTACTGCTATGTGACTAATATTAGAACCTTACTGCTTTAAAAGCAAGGATCTGGAGGTAGACTTGAGTGTGAGGAAGACATGTCATACTATTCTCAGTATACAAAGCAGAAACACAAAGATGATAAACTAGAGCGGACCAATATCATAGAGGACATGTATCTTAAGAACCAGAGGCAACATTTGGAGGCTTGGGTACTTTGCTCCATCAGACTGTACAAGTACATTTTCTAGGATGTATAATGCTGGGGCTATGCAATAAAATGAAATAACAAATTAACCAAATTTATAAACTCACCAAGATGGTCAGTTTTATCATGGAAGTGATAATGGAGATGGAAATGATATCCAAATAAGTAGCTGACCATCATGTACAATGTCTCCCAGCACTGTCTGTGGACTAGGGAAAATCACCTTCAGCAATAGGCTGATCCAACCATGGAGTAGCAAGATGCACTACAGAAAGTAATTCCTGTCAACTGCTACCAGATTTGACAACTCACCCACTGTGAATATGAACTTAGACAATAACAATATCAGTGCAGAAGCAACAACAGTGCGAATTGAATGAAAGTACAATAGGCTTCCTGCAGGTGGGGGAAAGAGTGCAGTTTAACAAGTGAATCAGAATAAGTGGAGCATAATTTGTTTTGAGAAGTTTCTGGATAGTCAAAAGACCATCAAACCAGTGTTTCCCCACAACTTTGACTATATTTCTCACTATGCCTTTCTCACACGCTGACTGAGCACACTGTAGGACATCAACATAACACAGTGTCATGAAATCAAAGGACCTACAGTTATCATCTCTTCCAGTAATTAATCATAATACTGCAGATTTTTTCCTGATTTTAAGGCAGATTGTGAAGTAGCAGGTGCATGGTTGATACTGTGTTGTTAGGAAATGGCTTGCTAAGCATCCAAGGCCTACAAAGAAGTGCTAAGTCCTCATTAATCTTCCCACATTCAAGTGAAGAATACTATAGCTTCAAAAGCTTTAAAAGATAGCTTTAAAGAACTACAATAGGATGGCTTTTTTTCTATTATTGACAGCCCATTAACATTGCATTCTTGAACACAGTTAAGGTGTCTGTAGTGATAAATTCAATTCACCAAAATTACTGTATTGCACCAACTTTAAAACTAAAATATGTCCTACACTTGTATGCCAGCTTTTGCACCAAATGTCGAGCTGCAGAATGCACAATTTTCTTTGCCTGTTTGTTTAGTGATCTAGATTTATGGTCAAAACAACAGTCAGCCACCGTCACCTGCTGAGATGTCATTGCTGCTTCCCCACGCATGGCACATTGGCACAGGAGGCAATTGGTTCAACAGATGACTACATTCACTCCCAGAAAACCACACGCAGTACGCTCAGTGTCCTGTTAACCCTTATGTTCTGTTCAGGTCAAAATGAGCCATATTAAATGTTTATTAGAGGTGAAATTGAATTTCCCCATGGAGTAATTATATTTCCAATACTGAGAATATATCATGTTTCCAGTCATTTTCAGACCCTGAATTTTAAGAAATAAAAGATTTAAAAATGACGTTTGAAACATAAAGGTAATGTTAGTTCCACCTCAGTATCCACCTCTCTCCATCTCTTATACACACTCCCACCTCAACACACACACTCTCCATGAGCTGGAACAATTAAAGGGCTTTTGGTGGTTTATTTCCATCAGGTTTTTTTTCTATTGGAAATAATTAAAATGAAGATTAGCTATAATAGGAATTTTATGATACCAATTAGCATTTAAATGTACTGTGGTCTTGAAAAAATAGCCAAATATATATACAAAATGAGGAGTAACATTGAAAAAGAGGTTTAAAAAGGCTCAAAGTCAAATAAAAGAGAACCTATTTTAAATAAAAGAAGACATCCTGTTTTTCCAGCTTCTCTGGTTTCCTCAAGAAGGTTGACTGGATAAGACAAATTCACTCTAGGTGTGAAGGACTGTGTGTGAGAAGAAACACTGTATGAGCCAATCTACTATTAATCATACATGTACATGTAACAGTACAGAAAGCAACTGTGAAAAACTGGTGAATCTGAACTGCAAAAATAGCCACACACGCTCGCATTCACACCTATGGGCAATTTAGAGTAGCCAGTTGACCTAATCTGCATGTCTTTGGA
>JAQMYM010000004.1:12851759-12863710 GCA_030014255.1 Parauchenoglanis ngamensis | reverse complement strand
AGAACATGCAAACTCCTCACAGAAAGGCACCCTGGGTGACCCGGGGATCGAACCCAGGACCTTCTTGCTGTGAGGCAACAGTGCGAACCACCGCACCACCATGCCGGCTAAAGTAAATTATAAATTATAAATAAAAATAATTCACTTGAAATAAAAGGAAAAAACTTAAAGTAAAAGATAGAAGCAAAGTTAAAAATGACCAAACATTAAATAAAAGGAGTCAGCAATAAAAACTTTAAATAAAAGTGCCTTTCCTTGTGGCTCTCACTTTCAGGTTAAGTAATTTTTTTCCCCTTAATACTAATTAAAAATTTTCTGCTGTTGGCTTTTTTATTGCTTTCTTTGTTCGTTTTTTCCAAGTTAACTGCTTTTACCTGTCCTTAATCCAGGCTATCTAATTTGATTTGACTGCTTTTAAAGAAAGAAATGTGTATATATTTTTTTAAAGAAGGCCCAATTTTATTGAACCCTGACTTGCCTTGACCATTGTAGCAATGGCACAGAACAAAGAATCTGGTGAAAGGGACTGCAGTTGGAATGAACATGTTATCCAAGAGAAGAGTCAAGGTCCAGTATAGACATATGAACACACATGTGATCACTCAACACTTAATTTGACTTTTTTCCTTCAGTTGTTTCTTTCCTGGCATTTGTCAGACACAAAAGGACTCCAGATTTTGCTCTCCCCTTTTCCTCTCTCCCTCTCTCTCTATTTCTTTTCCGCTCTTTCATTGGCTATGTGGGGATCAGGCTCTGGCAAGGCTAGTAAACATGCTGAAATGAAATGCTGGGTGTCTGTAAAAATGTCCTGAAGAGAAATACAGAAATGCTGAACCTATACAATAATACACACACACACACACACACACACACACACACACACACACACTCACACACACACACACACACACACACACACACTGGACATTTGACCCACTCTAAGCTGTGGCATTATAGGTAATGTTACATTTCATCAGCAGTCATCTCAGCAGGAGACATGCTGAAACGATTATATATATATATATATATATAATATATAATAATATATATATATAGGGAATTATTTTGACAGGTAGGAGATTGTTGTTATTGCTTTTTGCCCTGGGGCCTTGAGACCTAGGGTGTCTCGTGGCAAAAGTGGTTTGTGTGTGTGTATAAGCTTATCCACACTTATGTTTATGTGTATGAAATGTTTCAGCTTCCTGTATGATACCCAGCTCTTACGTCTCTGTCAGCACCAAATAATGCTACCAAATAACATTGCTTCAGTCATTATATCTGCGTCAGGACGTAACACATTGTGGTATTTATTACCACAAATAAATGATCATGGCTGACTGACTGAGTTAATCATGAATTTCAATTTTGGCCAAATTGTTGCAGGTAAACTCACATCAGCTTTAAATTTGAATTCAATCTGAAATATTTAAGTTCAGGTACATCACCTGTATTATCCATTATGTTTCATAATCACCCCCGTGATCAATGCATGATATGTACAAATGGAAAGTTCCTTTAATTCCTACACCATCACAAATTTTTGTTATTCATTTAACTGACTGATGCCCCTAGTGAGCCAATTATATAAAACAAGACTACTCTTAAGGCTACTGTAGTTGGGATGTCTTGGTGATCTGTGGATCACCTGATTTCAGGAATCCTGTCAAATTTTTCAAAAAGTTTCACAAAGCCATGGAAGTTTATTTCCTGTGTTTTGTAACCAGAGCTGATAAATGTACCCAAATTCTTCATTCAAGTAAAAGTGCAACTACTGATCTAAATAAATATTCTGATAAAAGTTGACGTACTGCTTCAAAATTATTCACTTAGGTTAAAGTGGAAAAGTATTAACTCAAATTTAGGTAAAGTAGAAAGTATTTTTTGTTTAAAGCTCCACTATGTAGGATTCAACCACTTGAATACCCCCCTTACCCATCCCTTCCCAAGTGTGTATTAGAATGTACGGTAGCCGTCAGGTGCCCGTAGCATACTGCCAAGTACTTTCATTCACACTCCCTTGCTTTTTCTGTGTTAAATAATAAGTGTGATCTTCTATTTTTCAAAGTCTACCAATTGAGTGGTTGAGCATTAATGGGTTAAACATTGACTGTTTGGGCTTTCTGGGATTTCAACATACAACCTTCCAGATCTAAATGCAGAATGTTCACACTAGCTCTCTTTCAGTTTATCCTTGTCAGAATCATGGTGGATCTCGGGAGCACTGGGCCTGAGGCGGTAGCACACCCATGTGGGTACGCCAGTCCATCAGAGACACCAAATGTTGACTACCATATATATCAAGACAAAATTTCACTTTTATAAAGTATGGCACCACTGTAGAGTAATTGGAAGTCTGAGGAATCCAGAAGACCTTCAGTGTGTTTACACATAATTATGCAGATATCTCTCAGGTAATTACAGCTAAGTGACAGGCTATCTAGATGATGTCTCCAGGATTGTCTTGTAGTATGTCATAAGCCTGAGTGATTTGCAAAAAACAGGGCCTTAGATGACGTTAAGCCATTGTTGACTCAGTAATGTTAAGCCATTCATAGCATATAAACTAGCCATCTGTCTCAGGCCAGCTAACTGAACTATGGATGAAGGTTTTGATTTCATATTCTGTGTAGATGTTGATAGTGAAATATGCCAACTAAGAATATTTTCTTTTCATGCTTGCTCATTTGGTCATTGTAAAGCAATTTTGTGTCAACATACAGTATACAGTATTCTCTTTACAGATTAGGAATTGAGATGCTAGAGGTAGGCTTGATTTTTTTTCTTTGCTGTTAGTAAGGTGAAGCCTCTGCATTCAATCCTTTGATCAAGAGCAAAGTTGACAAACCAAAGTATACTGATTAACGCTATGCAGATTTCTATTGGAATTTTTTTACCATTTTCTCCATAATTTGTACACTAGCCAAAACCCATCCACTGGCCTGCTCTCTATCATACAATAGCTACCAACTAGCAAATATGTGGGCTAGTACATGTGTCCGAGACATGTGAGGCCAAACGTTGTTCATGCTTCATCACAGGGCAACGTAACACCCTTGAAGGAAAGCTCTGTCAGCCATCCTCCACACACATGAGATCACAGATGCCTACAATTGGCTAGTGTCGCATGTGTTTGATATTGTTAACACTTTTCTGTTGCACCACTGGAGCAGTAAACATATTAAAGAATGCCTTGAAAAAAATATAATACTTAGTATTGCTTTTTTATGAAACAAAAGATTTCAGCTACTTACAAAGTCAACATGTGGATGCTAGTGCTTCCTCATTATAGCTCTCTGAGCCACTTTGACCATGCACTGAGTTAGCAGTTTATTAGGTACCTTGTAGCTGTACCTTTAAGTCAATTTATGTGGATATTTTGCCACATGAGTACACTTTGTAGGTCCATACTTCTTGACTGTAGTGCTTCCGCTTTCCGCTATTTATGAGCCCCTTTCTACCCTGTACATTACTTCAAAGGATCTACTTTAGGACCACTTTAGTTCAGGTCATTCTCAAGACAGCAGTGACAAACAGTATTAGTGGTCTGGAAGTGCATTGCACTGGTAAACAGCAACTCAGTGAACACACACACACACACACACACACACACACACACACACAAACACACACATGCAGTCCACTCTTCAAATGATGCACAACATAAGACTAGCAGCTTTAGCTTACGTCTGTCATGTGGTATCAACACCCTCCTTTTGATGTTCCATGAAGGGTCCAGTTCAATATGCTCAGAACATCCTGGAACTCTGTAAATGTAGTTCTGGTGGTCATTCTTAGATAATAAAATATGTTTGTGCAATCCATGGTTGTTGCAAATTAGGAAGATGTCACCACAGTGTGATTTTTGATCAATTGCTCAGCCCATCTAGTGTTATTCTAAAGTACTTGGTTCTTTTGGTGATCTTCAGGAGATTTATTGAAACTCTAACTTTCATGATGCGATTAGCAGATTTATCATGGGGTCATCTTCATGAGATGCAGCTTTTGTCTAACAGCCTGGCTTTGTTTTTAAGTATCATTTTACCAGGTAAATCAGACTGAATCCAGTCAGCAGCTGAAACAAAAAAAGATTAGCAGAATCGCATGTTCTATTGTTGAAATGAAAATTTCACACATCACACCATTGTCAGCTAGACATTCACATGCTATATAGAAGATACAATAATAGATTGATTTCTACCATCTGGATTTCATGCTTTTGAAAAATATTTTGGATATTGTATGTGGAAGACGCCACAGATGTTCACCATACATGCATCCATAGGAAGGCATCAGTCACTTGTAGCCACAAAAGTCACTTTTGTGTTTGCATGACTGCTAGAGAGAGGGAGCTCAGATACTATCCTGAAATGACAGAAGATGTGCTTTATGGGTTGAAATGAGTCACTCACCAAAACAGGAAGTGAAAAAAAAACCCTCTACTTCCTGCCTGTACAGTTGGACGCTTTGTTAAAGGGCCACAGAGCAACTCTTTCTGTAACTCTTTTATAAAAGAGTCTTGCCCTTTTCTCATTTCCGCATTTAGTTCACAAGTTTCCAATGTACAGTAGATAATGTCTCATTCTTTCATTCTTGGTTTCCTGATTTACTTTGCAAAATTTGACCCTGTAACGTTGCACCTTTTTGTACCATTGTGTTAGTAACTGAAAATGGGAACAAACACTGCTAGTCAGTTTGTGTCCTGTGAGTCAAAAGTTTGCACACACACTCACACACCTGGAATGCTTTACTCAAAAGGTCAGACAAAGTGGCTGGCAAGACTAATGAGACTGACGATAGTATGAAGAAGTCATACTAACTAGCATATTAGCTCATTCAATTAAACTGGGAATAGCATTATTATGCATCCTATTTTAGTGCAAAACCTTATTCATATCCATATGAATTCATATAATTCATATGATCAGGGCTACCAATGTGCTAGTCATATAGAAATTATTTTATATTAGAACTTTGCTGTAGGCCTTGTCTGTGCATGTTTCCAAATTGTGCTGTTTCGTTTACAACTATTATGACAAATTCTTCCTCTATGAAAAATGGACCTCATTATTTGAACCTTAATTTATGATAGTGTATTAGGGCTGTTGTATGCAAAAAAATATATATGGAGGGGGTTAATATTCTGAGAAAAAAAACTCTTAAATTTATGAGAAAAACTTGGATATTTTCTGATATGGTAAAGTCAAGTTTGCAAGAAAAAAAAATCACATTTTTAAAATAAAACTCAGACAAACAGTGATTTTTTTTTGATCAAGGAACCACTTTGCTTAACTTTTCAAGGTTGGATTAATGTCATCACACCACAATGCTACCAGTAAATAGTGGTTGCTTTCTGGAAGCAAGGATCCCTAAGCTGTAGCCCCTGCTCCCTATGCACTGCAAAGTGTATAGAATCCAAGGGATCTTCATAGTGCACTCGATCACTCAAACCGTTTCATTTGGAACATCTGCAACATTATTAACAGCAGACAGGGGTCGTGCCTTGATTACAGCAGTCGGATGTATTTAGCATGCTAATGTAAACAGCATTGTTCAAAGTAATTCTGCATGCTGTAGACCCTTTTGAAATAAATGTGATGATACTTCTGTGGACTGTGTGTAATTCATTTTAACTTTTTTATGCATCTTTGATTAAATTTCTCATGCACTTCAGTGCTCTGATCTCTTGTGCTTGTTAGCATCTCCTATCTCATTAACTAGCATAAACGTTACTAAACATTACTAAAGGTTTGAAGAAACAATGGACAATGAAGAATATTTAACACTGTTCGGGGTGTTATATTTTTTATTTCACACCATCTGAATGAGCAGTGGACACGACATAGGTGACGGATTTGAATGAGACGTATTTTGTTGACTGCAGCACTTTGACAGACCTAAGTTTGTTAGCTAGTTGTATAGCTAAAGCTAATTAAGGGGGCATGTCCACATAGCATTTTTTTCTGAACTCCAGCGTCTTTTTCCAATTGTTCAGAATGAGGAGTGAGCACATGGCACCACGTGCCACCGCCTAGAGAAAAACATTGAAGCCAGCGCCTTTTTTTCAGAGTGCTCCACCTTTTTGTGTGGCCGTTCAGAGTGCGCCAAGTTGAAAATATCTTAACTTTTGGGAAAGGTGTTGGTGTCATCAGTGCCAAAAGCCAACTACTTTTCAAGCAACCAATCATATGGCTGTTAGTGGTGATATGTTTTCAAGATATTGTTGTCAAAGAAACAAAACCAACAAGCAGAATTTTGTTATTAAGCACACGGATGAAGCCAGTGCTTTTTCTGCCAAAGAACAACAGTATAAGGCCAAATGCCCAGTGCTTCCCAGCGCTTCTAGCTTCGAGCTTCTGTGTGTTTCGAGGGCATGACCTGGTGCCACCACTCTTGGGAAGGAACAACTTCTGGTGATATACCTATGTTCTCTACCTCCCTGCACACTGGGCAGTTCCTTTGGAACTGAACACAGTGGCTACCTACAAAAAGGAATTTTGCTTACTATGGCAACATACCGTGAGAGTTTGCTTCACAGCTCACTAACAGTCGAATGGAATGGTGGTGTTGTGGTGTGATGACATTGATCCAATCTTGCAAAATGATGCAATGTGGTTCCTTGACCAAAAACACTGTATTTTTTATGCAAATTTGTGACTTTTTAATTGCAATTTTTTAACTTTCTTTCTTGCAAATTTGTGACTATTTTATTGCAAATTTATGACTTTACAGTCTCCGAGAATATCTGAGTTTTTCCTCACAAATGTACAACTTAAATCTCAGAAATTTGCAGAGTTTTTCCTCTGAATTGTACCCCCCTACCCCAGCTCCATATTGTTTTTACCTACACAGGACCTAATACACTGTCACACTAGTTTGAGATGTAGTTTAAGAAATGTTTAATATGAGGTGGCAAGGAGTTTTGACAGCATGCCACAATGATGTAGGTGAACAATAAATACTATAAGATACATTAATCTTTATGTTTTTTGTGATGGATGGAAATGATGTTTTTAAAAATAACAGAATCATAAAATTATAATGTAGGTAATGAAAATCAAATTCAGAAAGCCTCAGTATGCATAAGGAATTGGTTTGTAATCACATCAAGGCATCTGATATGAAATCGAATCAAATCATGAGCTGTTTAGAGATTCCAATCCCTACCAATATACTGATGACTTATACAGTGTCCTGTTTTATTCTTATGATTATGCTATTATTATCAAATTTAAGTCAGTGTACATTAATTGCTCAAATTTTAGGTTGAACTTTGTGCAGAAAAGGTTACTATTTCCATCCTTACTCACCTTGAATGAAGACTCGGCAATGCAAATGCAACCTTGAGTAAGGTGTTGCGCTATTCCTTCCTTCTTGCCTTCTAAGCCAGTTATGTCTCAGGTTCTTGCCAGTGGGTTAGTTGTGTAAATCCACATATGAATAATGGATTCTTTTTTTTAATTCTCTTGTATATTTTGGCAGTATAGTAACATTGGTATTCAGAATTGGTGACACAAGTGGACCCCTTAAGTTATAGGTAAAGTTATCTGTATTCAGGCTTGATACATTGGTGATTCTTACAGCTGGTCGTCTCATATGCGTGAGCTTTAAAAGAATTTCAAACCTTTAGACTTTAAGAAATCAGGTGACATAAAATGCACAAATTATGACACATGATATTTTACTGTTAAAAATGCTGTCAAATAATTAAACAATGTATCCAAAAAGCAAAGGACTATTTAACATACGTTTAACTCAAAATGACATCTGTTTCAGCAATGCCTAAATGCATAGAAATTTGGAGGTCTGTTCTCAATTTTGTATTTATATCAACACTCGTAGTGGTTAACTCCTTTATGAATACGGCAAACTGTGCCTAATAATATGGTACGTTAATTTAGGGTCTCTGGAAGTGGGGTGGTTATCAAGGAGACAAGCAGGCTATAAAATTTATATAATATTTATTTTCAATTATATACAGTATATTATGTAAGGGATAATGTACATTGAGATGGTTATTATTGCACAATAAACCCTGACAGGGTGATACAGGAAGGATCTTGGATCACCCTGAAGGGGTTTATTTTGCAATAATTGCTGGCTCCGTGTGTATTATCCCACTTATTACACCGCTACTTACTAAGGAAATCAATAATTTGACCCAAAATATTGATTTAAAAAAGATTTTATTGCTTCAGCTGATGATGTGGTCCATAGCAATGGTGTGTTATACATGGCAACGGTCTGTTATAAGGAAATGGACTGCTGCAATTGACCAATCAGCGTCGAGTATTCAAATGACCCGTGTAATAATTCATCTTATATCAGAGTCTTGATGAATTCTCAGATGTGATGGGACAGAAGATGTTGACTAATTTTTCACTAACCCCAGCTCTGACAGTAGTTCCAGCAATAATTCAAATGACAGGTTTATATTAATGTGCTTGTCTAATATGTTACCGTTTCTATAGTAACAGCTTATTTTACCATATGTTGTCATTTGATTTGAGAGTGCCAAATGGGGTGGGAATTGCCTGGTCACCAAATTGAGGAAAAAATGAGGAACAATTGAAAAAGAAGCATGATGAGCATTCATTAATAAATTGAAATTTGTAATCATTGGCAAATCTCCAAGGTATAATGGGAATAAAGCACTTCATGACAAGCTGTTTGTGTACAAAGGTGTAATTTATCTTTACCAAATAATGGTCAAGCGAGAATCTTAATGCCTTTAATAAATGTAGGCTCAATAGCAAAACATTTGAGTGGTGTATGTTTCAGAGATTCACACTGTGCTTTTTGCTATATCTACAGCATGTTATAGTTGGGTTGAGTTCATTATTATAAGTACAGAAGAAATCGTTTATCCTCCTGATAAAACATTGGTACACACTATTATATATTTCCATTCTTTTATATATTTACACCTGCACTTGATAAAAGAACACAGACGTCTGTGAAAGCGAGGAAATCAGGCGGATTGTTCTGGTCTTGCATAATTTACACGTTTGTGTGTATGCAAGAGAGAGAGACATTGAGAGCGAGAAGGTTGTCTTATCAGTTAACCTTTATTTCCAGTGCACTCATACACACACTCATAATTACGTTTTTAAAATTTACTCTGCTTGTTCTGGCAGCGAGCACGGAACAGCAATTCTCATCAAGTCTGCTTTTTAAAGACAATATACACGTGGGCAGATGGCTTGGGGCTTATTTGAGGAAATCAAATGTCTTACAAAAGGAAGGAAAGATTGCATTTATGAAATAATCCCCCCATATTTATTTCGTCTACACACCCGAGTACACATTGCTTTTTTTTTCTGTTCCTCTTTTTTTTTCCATTTGCCTCTTTCTTTTTTAAAGCCGAATGAACGCAGAGAGGAAGCGGGGGGAGAGACGTACTGTGGGAGGTTTGTGTTAGACATAATTTATTTAGATTAGGAGCACAGATCACACTGAATATCATTTGTAGCTAGATCCTCAGGCTAGTGTAAGCCTATGTGTCGCTGTGGAAGATGGGAAAGAGCTGGAGAATGCATTAATCTTTTCATCTCCATCTTTCCTTCACATTCCTCTCTCTCTTTCTTTCTCTCTGTCTGTCTGTCTCTCTCTCGCTCTCTCTCTCTCTCTCTCTTTCTCTCTGAAAGCCTTGGAGAAAAGCCTTGCTGTATTTCTGTGTGTCTATGCTTTGATTGTCCACTAATGAGATTAGAGGCTGTAAAAAGTCCATGATGCTTGGTGAATGAAAGTAAACAGGCCATCATGAGGAAAAGCCAAAAGACACACACACACACACACACACACACACACACACACACGCACACGCACACACACGCACACGCACAACAGCTTGTGTTATTGCATAGATTAAACTCCTTCCCAGATGACTTCAGGAACTCACTTGTGTGTGGAGCTCCTGTGACCACCATGTTGCAACCATCTTCAGTATCTGGCTGCACACAGTTTGTTGGCCAGAAACGAGAAGTGAAAAAAAAAAACCCTCCAATAGCAGAACTGTAAGCTTGTGATGTCACTGGAAGATGAAAAAAAAACATAAATAACCAACGAGAACTGAGCAGAATGTTTCACATGATGCCAATTAGCCTTCATATGATGCATATTAACTTCAATCTGGCACATATTAGCATCCATTCGTTTTTAATTCTTTATTGTTTTTCTTTCCTCTCTGCTGTTGCAATCTGTAAGTCTTGGCTCTGCTTCACCATTTCGCCATCTCTCCTTCTCCCTCTCAAACCCATGCAAAAACAAATATACACTGACACACGTTAGTGCAACGTGCAGCAACAAACGCAAACAGATTTCTTACTAATCCAACATGGACACTCAATTTAAATGAACTCGAGCTCTGCCTGTTTACTTCTGCTTTAATTTAGGAACAAGTAGAGTGGCAGGCGTTTACAGGATGTGGCCATGTGTCACACAGGAAGTAGGGTTTGTCAGATATGAACGGTCGCATCATGTGATGAGGAACTAGGTCTGTGTGTTTACCTTATAGAAAGAACATGTATGGTCCCAGGTTGCACACGGGGATACATGTAATTTGAGATAGCTGTAATGGTATGTAGATTGGCATATATCATTTTTGTATTATTTACATTTTTGGGGGGTTATGGCAGAACTAGCTTGATGAGCCTGATGAGCTACATTAATTGTATTTTGAGGTGTGTAGTGTCTGAACAACAACTTTGTAATAAGGTGTCACTTTGGCAGTGCACATCAGCATAAATGAAAACCATTTTAATCTAAATAATTCATTTAAACGTTACCTTTTAGGAAGGAGATAGCTCATACAAGTGCATAAGCAAGTCTGCTTGAGACATTTCTGATGAATTAGATTTGATGATTTTAACAGGTAGCTAAAAGTTTCCCTTTCTTTGTTAGCCTCATTGGCCTCTAAGTTCCAGTGAAAAACCTGGACACCAAAAATTTCTTGGAAGATAGATTATATTTGAGGTAAGTGGAAAAAAATGAGCAGCAGTCTGGTGGTGCAGTGGGTTGCACAGCAGAACCAAAAGTGCAGTGGGTGGAGCTAGATCTGATCCAACTCCTCCTATAAGATTACACTAATCCTAATCCCTAACCCATACATTAAACATATTTGTCCAAGATGAAACCCACTGAGTTGTCTCCGCCCCTTGTATTTTTGGTAGGATGAGCTGGGTCAGGTCCAACTCCATCCCATGGACATTTTGTTCTGTAGTGAGGGGTATTTGGGTAGCATTTTCAGCTCACAACTCCAGGGTCCCTAGTTCTGATCCTAAGCTTGAGTTACTGTCTTCGTTGAGTTTCCTATGTCCTCATCATGTCTATGTGAATTTCCTCTGGGTTCTCCAGTTTCCTCCCACCTCCCAAAAACCTGTATGTTGGTGGAATGACTAAAGCAAATTGGCCCTAAGGTCTGTATAATGGACTGATATTCCTGCCTCATGTCTAGTATTCAAGGGACTCTGACTGGGCTTAAGTGCTAACTAAAGGAGAATGAATGAAGTAAAAGGGTAGCTGAAATTTCAATTTAAGTGTCAGTAATATCATTTCGATTCATGTATTCCCTGACAGAAACCAGACAGTGCTGTATATGGGAAACAGTATTTCAATGGTTACTCATGGCCTACATGGTCAAACGTTCATCTTCTGTGATGGTGAGTTTCTCCTCCTCCACCCTGCTTGCTTATTCGTGGAAAGGAGTATTTGCAATGGAAATTACCAGTCACCTGTCATTCTCCGACAATCAGTGACATGAAGTGAAGACTGCATGTTGCGTTCAGTCTATGTGTGAAAACATCTAGGCTACAGTGAAACATTCCCTTGAATTTTGGTAAATGTCGCCTTCTCGGTGACACCTGATCTGCCTTAGCTTTTTAGGACAAGCTACAGTGTGCAGTGCATTTTTACATTTGGGTTACAGTTTTAAAAGCAAATGTGGTTAACTTAAT
>JAQMYM010000004.1:12843212-12850871 GCA_030014255.1 Parauchenoglanis ngamensis | reverse complement strand
AGAGAGAGAGAGAGAGAGAGAGAGAAGGGGAGGGAGGGCTCTGGCTGTGCCTCAGCTCTTATCGGGCTGTACTGAAGCTCGTTCACTCTCTCCGTCGCCCGCACGCGGACTACCGGACCGGATCACCCTCTCGCCGCTACATTTCTCCCTCCCTTCCTCCGAGCTCTCTCTCTCTCTCTCCCTCTCTCTCTCTATCGCTCTCTCCGCTAGTGTTTTCACTCAGCCATGGTTTCTATAATCTCGGACCTGGACCCTCTGAAGAGCTGGAACGTGTTAAGGTAAGGGCGATTATATGTTTTATTTTATTTTATTATTTGTTTGTTTTATTTATTTATTTATTTATATTTTATTAGCTTTTTTTTTTTTTGCATCTCCTGTGTTTTCGCTCCTGAGCTTTTGGCTCGCGCAGATGCAGATGTGGGCTTTCTTCCTCGCGCAGGAGCTGAAAACAAGGGCGATGATTTGCCGCGAGTCTATTTTTAACACCCCCCTCCCCTTCAGCCCCCACCCCCCCATAAATAGAAGAGTGCATCCGACTTTTTTCCTCGACTTTTGCCCCGCTGGATCTCTGCACCGCATCCTCTTGAAAAGCATCCGACTTTTCTGCACTTTCGCACGCTCGTGCGTGTCACGTCATGTGCGTGTATGATTGTGTATCTGAAACCCGGGGTTTATAAGGTTTAATCCGTTATGTGGCACCACATTTCTCGTCCTCCCGGCATGGGGGAACTTTTAATGTCACCCAGTTGCACTGGGGCAGCTGTCTTGGCATCGACATGGTGCTGCAGCAGCATCGCGCGAAGCGCACACTCTGAGGAAGAGGAGGAGCGCGCGAGCCAGATGTTCTACACCCGATAAACGGGTTCTTATCCAGTTCAGCGGTTAGCTTTAGCTAGACATCCACACTAAGCTTACACGAGCGACTACAGGGCTACATACACACAGCTCTGTAAACAATATATATATATATATATTACACACACAGAGTAAAATGGATAGTTCACACAGGATAAATATACCTCATAACTCATAAGTACTGGACTGTATTTCACCTTTATGTGAGCGGATGTAGGAAATGAACTAAAATGTTACTCCACTGACACAGATATTTCCTGACTCGAACCCAGATTTATTATAACAGGACATAATTTTTTAAGACATACACTAACTTCAGCTCATAACAGTTAATCCTGGAATCAGCATCATTGTGAATCATTTCAGAATGAGCCTAAAATCCTCAGAGTTCAGCTCTATGGTGTCAATTTAACACAAGCAGTTTTGAATCAACAGCTATAATATTGTGTATAAAATTAACACCTTATGTGTTCAATTAACTCATGTGATGTAGAATTAACACACACAGTATTGACCTGGCTCCAGTTATGACTTGCATTCAGACACACTCACAAGTCCCTTAAAAGTTCATTCAGAACTAATAATACAGACACTGCAGGTGTTAGATCAGCGTTATATATGTTGTGTATCTCTGCATCATATATAAGTGTGTGTGTGTGTAAGAGAGAGAGATTGCGGGTTGACGGGAGCTCGTTCTGTAAACTGGGACGCCGCAGTATTCCTGGATGAATTATGAAAATAGATCAAGGGTAGAAAGACGACACGGGGCGCTATCTATGAAGTTTTTCTCTTTTTTCCTTCTTATTTAGGTTAAATTATTTGTCCTGACAACCAGGTCAGAGTGCTGCATGCGACGCACATGATACATCCATACTCAAAACAACAACCCAAGCACACACACAGGCCGTTTACATTAAAATATTTTGTCTCTTCTCTTTTTGTAACACCCCCCCCCACACACACACACACACACTGATTTATACAAACATTTACAGTTGAACAAATTCTCCAATCTCCATTCTCCTTTCCTATGCACACATGTTTATATAAAGTTTTACTGTATACATATGACCATTGGTAGAAAACAGTTCCTTCTGGTTTTTCTCTCTTGTTTTCTTGCACACACACACACATACACACACACACACACACACACACACACACACACTACTGCCTCGATGAAAGATCGAGGCATGAGCAGAGGGAGGGATAGAGGGAGCAATGGAGAGCTATTTGTCTAGCTCTGCTTTATTAGAGTGTGGAGGCTTTAGATTAGTTTTGGCTGAGCCACTAGTGGAGCTTCAGCTCTTAATAAAGACCAGCTTAAGCTCGTCTGCCTTTCTCTGCCTCTCTTTCCTCTCCTCCATCCTCTGCCCTCCATCCCTCGCTCTTTTCTCCCCTCCTCCCCTTTCTAACGGTGCTCAGTGGCAGCCTTAACAGCTAATGAAGCCACCAGAAGACCCAGACCACTTTCGGCTAATGAGCCCAAACCCCTCTGCGCTTGTGTATTACTGTGTGTGTGTGTGTGTGTGTGTACTTCCTGTATCTGATTAACCGTCTCATTATCTCACCTTTCTTTCTCACGCTTCTCTTTCTGTCATCCTTTTATTCCAAATAAATAAACAGTTTTATTCATTAATTGGTAAAGCAAACGGAGATAAAATGACAATGAATCCACCGTGTCTCATTTGGGGATTTTTATCATGGAGTTTGTAATGTAATTACATCTCACAGACATTGCTGGTATTCTTAAAATAATCTTTCGTTGGTAACACATTACGTCTGGAGTACGACTGATCGTAACGAGGACTCATTTGTGATTTAGGGAAAACTGAACCGTGTTGGAAATTTCCAGAGCTTGTGTACCTCTCAGCAAAAAGCTTCCCGTCGACGCATTGGTCTCTGAACTGATATTTGTGTAAACTTCATATTTGCAGAAGGTTTGTGGTTGCGTTGAGTTTACAACTATAGTTGACGCTGTTATAATGAATCCTTTAGGTAGAATGTACATTGTGTGTATATGTGTTCATCTACTTAAGGGAACATCAGCCTGTTTCTAATCTCACAGGGTCAAAAGATATTATGAGGACAATAAGTACTGAAGTATATAGGGGACAGTATTTCAGAGCTACATATTTATTTAGACCCACTGGCAATGATTCAGTGTGTGTGTCTATGTGTGTGTGTGACAGACTGGTAAGGAATGAGTGTGTGTCTTCGTCTATTTTCCGGGACATCATGCTGATTCTAACCTTGTTGTGACTAAAGATGTCTAAAAATTCTTGTCCTCATAAGGGAAGTGTATTGAAGCACATAGGGGTTTTTTTTGACAAAAAGAAATGATTCTTGTTGTGTGTGTGTGTGTGCGTGTGCGTGTGTGTGTGTGTGTGTGAATTGTGAGTTCTATGTGTCTGTGAGAGAATGCAATTTCATTTTTGCCAAGATTTCTCTCCAGTACAATAAAACAGCTGCATGTAAATTTGAGGACCAGCCCTTACCGTGCTCATGAGAACTATCAGTCCCCACTGCTACAGCGATACAGGGAAGTGTGTGTCGTTTTACACATCCAACTGATACGTCTTCATCTGAATCTGACAGTAATATGAAGAGATGGGGAATGAGGGCGAGTAAATGTTTCCCTCGGTATTCTCAGAAAGAGAATAACGCAAAGTTCACGCCCTCCTACACACACTCAGTCAGAAAATGATTCACTGGCTCCTGAGCACATATATAAATGCCTCATCTAACACACATGCATGCAAACACAACCCTGTCTGGTACAATCACACACACACACATGCACACACACACATGCAACACATAGAGGTTCAGTGAGTCTATAATGAGAGGCAGCGTGCTTATTAAAACCTCTTGATTACATTGAAAATTACTTTAAATAACAATGACAAGTTGTTGCCTTTATTGAATTAGCAGTGAGCCATGCGGGAAGCTAATTTCATTAGCCGCATAGCTCAATGTTGACTGCTTCACTTGTCTATGGTATATGCCCGTCTTTCTGTCTTTCTTTCTTTCTCAAAGTATTCATTTGTGATTAGATGGCAGGTGTCTGAAATTTTCACTCATAAAGTAACAATGGAAAGAAATGTAATCAGTTCCATGCAACCATGACAACAAATAGACTTGTACACATGATCTCGACTCTCAGTGCAGTTTGATGCAGTTTGCAGCATTTACACTCAGAAACCATTGTATGAAATAAAGTGATACTATTCGCTCTTATTCACTGGGATCAATGAGCATTAATGTTGTACCACATGACCTCATGCAGGCACTGAAGTGAAGCATGTTTACAGAAGAAAAAGCGGAGAAATTATGGTGTGAATGAAACTTAAAATCCCGAATTAATAGAATGTAACTAATGTTAAATTCTTAATTAATAAATAAACTATGACTCAGTGTATAAAAAAGAATGATTTGGGTGAATGAGTCATGGCTGAACATGCTGTCTCGCTCAAAACTTGCCAATGACGCATTAAGCATAGAACATGTTTATCAAGACTGATATTCACCCACAAGTGGATTATTATTTGCTGTCTGCAGAAGAACAGAATCTTTGCCACGACTGATTATTTAACCAGCTGTTAATATTGATGGTTTTGGTGTAACTTTTTTTTCATAACTGCTGATGACATCAGTAATGACAGGTCAAAAAAATAATGTGCCATTTTCTAAAACTATAGTAATGATAGGATGATGGATGTTTTGGAAGCTTTTAAAAAATGTTGTTTTATGATTACATCACATACAGCACTTCATGTTTTACGGCATGTATCACGGCATGGTGGTGCAGGGGTTAGCACCGTTATCTTATAGCAAGAAGGTTCTGGGTTCGAACCTGCAGCCGACTGAGGCCTTTCTGCATTGAGCTTGCATGTTCTCCTTGTGCCTGTGTGGGTTTCCTCCCAAAGCCACATGGATTAGTCTAACTGGCAACTCTAAATTGTGAATCTAATGTATGAAAGGTTGTTCGTCTCTCTGATAATTGAGACGTGCACAGGGTGAATCACACTTCTCACCCGAAGTAAGCCGGGATTGGCTCCAGCTTCCCTGTGGTACAGATGATGGATGGTTGGATGGATATTTTGTTGCATTAGGAGGTCATTAGAAAGAAAAAAAGAAGAAAGGCAGCATCTGCAGGGTGATTAAACTGGTCATTAAAATGACTGCAACAGTCAGTATAACTCCTCACACTTTGCATATTCACTTATGCCACAATATTAGCCCAATAATGTTATCTTGTAACCAAACTTTTGAATTCTCAAATCTGATTAGTCAGAAGGTGTTGAGTAATTTTGTATAACTGCAAAATATGACATAATTTTGGCTGTGAGGCAAATTATAGGTATGCACTGTATCCCATGCACTTTCCATTCATCCATCATCTGTACTG
Source organism: Parauchenoglanis ngamensis (assembly GCA_030014255.1). NCBI lineage: Eukaryota > Metazoa > Chordata > Actinopteri > Siluriformes > Auchenoglanididae > Parauchenoglanis > Parauchenoglanis ngamensis. The sequence continues at coordinate 12,845,605 of JAQMYM010000004.1, read as the reverse complement.
GTCATTAAGGATTGTGTGGAAACTGGAGCCAATCCCAAAATGAGCCAATCCCAAAGTGAGAGGTGGGGTACACCCTGGGCACTTCTCCGATCTATCATGGGGTCACCCGTGGCCTAAAGGCTAGAGAAGTGGGTTTGGGACTGAAAGCTCACATGAGGAAACTCATGAAGGCACAGGGAGAACATGCACACTGCACAGAGAAAGGCCCCAGTCTGCCATCAGGTTTGAACCCAGAACCTTCTTGATATGACCATCTGTGCATTTTCCAAAACTTTTTAAATACATTTATGGTAACAGCTCATTCACCGTGACTTATACGGTGGCCTCTGCTGTTCAGGCCAGCATTTATTGGTTTGCTATTAAGCCAGAACAATGACTGACTGATTTGCTAAAGTAGACACTAATGTTATAACTGAAAGAGACAAGAACAGAGCAAGCTACTCTATGAGCCGTAACCATAACAACAATTGTAACTGTAATGGCAGCCAACTGATATGCAGGGCAGACTGAAAACTAATTAAACATGTGGCAGTCTGGGTGAATTTCCCATGGTGAAATTTTGACATTTTCTTTTAGATATACATAGCTTTGAAAGTTTCTGGCATTTTTCTTTCTTGTGTGTGTTTCAAAAAGTTTTCAAATCTGGTTACCCCCCAAAAGGGAAGATTTCAGTCCAATTCCATTGAAACATGCCACCACACCGATTATCTAAAGCAACCACTATTTATTGATATATATATATCCATCCATCCATCCATCCATTATCTATACCGCTTTATTCGTCTGGGTCGCGAGGAAGCTGGAGCCATTCCCAGCATCTTCGGGCAAAAGGCGGGGTACACCCTGGGCAGTGATATATATATATATTGTAAATATAGTTATGAAAGCTGTCTCTATCTTTATACTGACCTTTATCCAGAGCCTACAGACTGATGGGCAGTCCCGAATCCCACTGTGCCAGCATTCAGTCTGAGTTAAATGTAAATTGTAGATCATTAGGAGCCATTATTTACTTCATAAATGTGTTTAAGAGGCTTTAATAACTCTGATGTCATCTCTATATTATCTCAATTGGAATTATGTATAGAAAGCAAACATCCATCCACCTCTATATCTCTAACAATATGTTTACAGAGACACAACACATTAGTGACAATTTATCAAAGAATAAAGTCATGAAGGGAAATGTGTAATTACTTTGATCATCATCATAATACCCATCAGTCTCTGTAGTCTTATCACCTGAGGTAATTTAAACAGGAGCCTCATTTAACCAGGAACCTAATCATCATCTCTTTACTCGTCTGATCTCCATTCACGCTTACATCGATGCTGAAACAATTGTTGATTAATTCAGGGATTTCTGTTCTTTTGGCTAAATTGTCATTCTGACATTTGAAAATTTTGTCCGCTGTCATTTGTACAGTGTGTGTTAGTGTTTCGCTCTGACGCAGCAGGTGCATCACAGACCTTTTCAACAGCTGATATTTCTAGACGTGATTAGACTTCATTTTTATTACGGCACATAACTGTACAACAACTTGATCAAAGCCTGACATTGACTCTGAGAGGAAATCACGCTTAGCTAGCAAGGTTTAGACACCTTTACGCAGACTGACTGCATTTACCATCAAATATCATAACCTTCTTTCTCCTCCTGCATTTCTCATTCATGTCTCTTTCTCTCCTGCTTCCTTCCCTTCAGTCTGTCTTGTGCAGGGGAAAAAAATATTTATTTATTTATTTATTTTTTATCGGCTGGACTTCAACAACAGCCAAGCGAGACAGAGTGGGAAGTGGTCATAAAGGGCGCATAATCTCGCCCACGCACCTGCGTTTACACACATACACACACAAAGAGTGAGAAAGAGTGGCAGGATTGCGATAATGCTGAAAAGGTGCTGGAGTGGCGGTCTGCTGTTCTAAGCATCCTACGACCTTTCCTTTGACCCCGGAGTTGTTGGTTTTAATGAGTGTTGTTAGCGACGACAGCTCCGAGTGTGTGTTTTAGCCTCGCCATGGAGCAGGACACAGCTGTAATTATCTGGCTGAGTGGCTTTGCATCCATTTGTGTGTGTGTGTGTGTGTGTGTGTGTGTGTGTGGGAGGTGCATAGTGTTAGTTCCTTTCCGATCCACTGGATTATCAACAGGCTTTCCACTGTTTCAGCTATGTGGGAGTGATACGGTTTGAAATTTGTCTAAAAATATCATCGTATTACTCAACCATTAAAGAACACGCGAGCCGGTGAAAACTGAAGGAAAATATTATTTTCTGAATTCTCTTTCCAAAAATGTTTTTGAATATCCTTGTATGCAAAAACAAACAAAAAAGGAAATTAAAAGATCAAATCCATTATTTTCTAGGAAAGATTGAGTGTTATTTGTACAGTAT
>JAQMYM010000004.1:12826502-12834002 GCA_030014255.1 Parauchenoglanis ngamensis | reverse complement strand
AATTACCAAGAAATTGAATAATTAGAAGTATACATAAACGAGGTCACCAGTTTATTAGATACAAGATTATATTATACACAGTGAACTGGCAACCTGTACGTATAACAACATAGTAATCTCTTGAACAGGATTTAAACAGCATCTTTAGATAGTTTTTTATTCCACCTGACAGTTTTTCACAGCTAAATCAGTGTTATATTCATCTGTGTTATACTCTGTTAGTTTTTTGTCAACTGATGAAATAATGACAGTTTTGGTAGCAGTCTGAGACTATCTGACTTGGCTGTTTTTGATGTGAGCCGTGGCTTTCAGATTGTGGCGTATTCAGTTTGACTGCAAGCACTAACCTGACAGCAGTGTCACGGACGATTATCGTCTTGTCACGACGAATGTTTTTCCACCTTTGGCTAAATGTTAGGTCGCTGTTAGGACATGTAGAGTGGAAGTGTTTGGCTGTGCGGGATGTGTGTGTGTGTGTGTGTGTGTGTGTGTTTCCTTACGTACATTAATAGAATAGTATGCAGTGAACCCATGCAGAGGCCAAGCAAAAGGTCAAGGATCCAGAGTAGTGTTATGCGATACACATGCCCACACATTCCATACAGGAAAGCAAAGCTTACATCACTTATTTTTTGCATAATATTTATTGCAGCATATTTATTGATGTGCATAGGTGCATGCACACACACACACACACTTTACTCACTAATCATGTTGACATCAGGTTTCTGTATTATGCCTCGACTTGTCCTTGTCATGTAACTCATTTTAGTATCAGGAAAAGCGTGACAGGGATATTCTATGTGGTTAAAAAATTTAATTATACTAAAATTATCAACCCCAGAAGGAGCAAATTATTGTGATCAACAATCCAGTGCATGAAATATACATTTACAGGGACAAACAATTTAATATGATACAATGTTTTGATGTGAAAGAGAGATGACACCTCATTCACTGGGACTGACAGACAGAGGGACCATACCAACTTCATTGCTAATGACATATAAAGAAACCATATCCCCCTTTATTGTGACTGGCAGGCACAGAGGCCTCACCTCCTTCACTGGAACTGACAGTAAAAGAAACCATACTTCTTTCACTGGGACTAACAGTTACAGAGGCCACACCTCCTTTACTGGGACTGTCTGTATTACCACATTTTAACTGACAGGCAAAGAGGCCACACTTCATACATTATGACTGGCAGGCATACAGGCCACACCTCTTTTCCGAGACCTGACAGGCATAACAGCTACACCTCATGTACATTCACTTCTCATTGTCAGGAGAACATATTGAGAATGTAATGTTTGCCAAGTGTAAATCTGTTATAAATATTTGCTCTCTTATGGAGTACTTGCTCAGCAAGGCTCACCTTCTCTGCACTAAAGATTCTAAGACATGCTCGAGTATCAATCCCTGCATGCAACTCCTCATACAGATGAAACGAAACTGTCATTTTTCTATCAGACAGATGACTTGCTTGACCGTTCAGCATCTGGCAGCTCTTAAATATGCGGCTGTTCTTCGAGTTCGGTGCTCATCACTGTCACATAACAGCTGAGTTGTTTAGAGTACCGCTAAAACCCTGTATTACATCTTAGCAGTCTAAACTCACTCTCACGTTTTCTTTTTCTTTTTTTATTGTTTTTTACCCTTGTCATACTGTCTGCGTTTTCTTAACCACCATGTCCTCAGCATGATGATAAGCAGTCTGTAATGCAGGACTCTTTGTCAGCTGCTTTGTCATTCATGTTTTTTTCTGCAGGGAATCTGTCCACTTAAATTACATGTTATGTACTCACTGAAGTCTTTATATGAGGGAAATTCTGCAACAGGATATACAGTTTGATTTCAAAAGGTTATAAGGATGTAATAAAATATAAAAATGAGTTAGTAGTAATTGAATGCAATATAACACATTATATTAAATGAACATTTAATATAATGGCTGTGACCCCCTGCAGTTCGCCTATCTCCACCACCCGATCTAAGGATGACGCCATTGCCACCACCCTACATCTGGCCCTCGCCCACCTGGACAATAAGGACATGTATACAAATGCTGTTCATAGACTTCTGTTCAGCATTCAACACAATCATACCTCAGCACCTGATTGGGAAGCTGAGCCTGCTGGGCCTGAACACCTCTCTCTGCAACTGGATCCTGATTTCCTGACTGAGAGACCTCAGACCTGAGGCCCCCCGGGGCTGTGTGCTCAGTCCAATACTGTTCACTCTGCTGACTCACAACTGTGCAGCAATGCACAGTTCGAACCACATTATCAAGTTTGCCAATGATAAGACCGTGGTGGGTCTCATAAGCAAGAATGTTGAGTCAGCATACAGAGAGGAGGTGCAGCAACTAACGGACTGGTGCGAAGTTAACTACCTGTCTCTGAACGTGGACAAAACCGAAGAGATGATTGTTGACTTCAGAAGAGCACAGAGCGTCCACTCTCCAATGAACATCGAAGGATCCTCTGTGGAGATCGTGAAGAGCACCAAATTCCTTGGTGTTCACATGGCGGAGAACCTCTCCTGGTTCCTCAGCACCAGCTCCACAGCCAAGAAAGCCCAGCAGTGTCTCTACTTCCTGCGAAAGCTGAGGAAATCTCCCACCACCCATCCTCACCACCTTCAACAGAGGGACTATTGAGAGCATTCTGAGCAGCTGCATCACTGTCTGGTATGGAAACTGCACCGTATCGGACCGCAAGACCCTACAGCGGATAGTGAGAACAGCTGAGAAGATCATCAGAGTCTCTCTTCCCTCCATCACTGACATTCACCACACTCGCTGCATCCGCAAAGCCACCAGCATTGTGGATGATCCGACACACCCCTCACACACACACTTCACCCTCCTGCCATCTGACGAGAGATAACGAAGCATTCGGGCCCACACTGCCAGACTCTGTAATAGTTTCTTCCCCCAAGCCATCAGACTCCTGAACACTCTGGGACGAGACTGGACTGGCGCGCGCACACACACAAACACACACACACACGTACACTCATCTATCATCTACCTCTAAAATTCTGCACATTTTGCACCTTAAACATTTTTTTACACATCTTTACCTCTACCATTTTGCACGCTACATTTGGATTAGCTCCATTGTCTTTTCTTGTCTCGTGATGTCTGCACTGTCTTGTGGCAGTGTTTGTCTTTTTGTCTGTCTCGTTATGGCTGCACTGTTTGCACACTTGCACACTTTGCACTTTATGTTGTTTTTGCCATGTTGCACACATGCACTTTGTTGTCTTCTGTTGCACACCTGCACCTTTTGTACTTCTGTTGTCCTATATGTAGCACCTTGGTTGTAGAGAAACGTTGTTTCATTTCACTGTACCACATGTAAATGTTGAAATGACAGTAAAAGCCACTTGACTTGAAAACCATTTATTTGAGTCTTGCACTCGAGTCTCCATTCAGAGAATCAGTTGAAAACTTCAACAAGATAGACTCCATGTTAAAGCTATAATGAATTTCCTGGCTACACAATTGAACTTTTTTGAGCATATAACACAGTTATAAAAGCAGGTTATTTGTCATCACACTATCCCCAGTGTCACCCAAATGAGGATGGGTTCCTTTTTTAATTTGGTTCCTCTCAAAATTTCTTTCTCTTTTTGCCTCAAGCTCAAGTTTTTCCTTGCCACTATAGGCTTGCTCATTTTATGTGTGTATACATTAGAGCAATATCCGAACAACTGAAGTCACTACGAGCCTCTTTCCAAATAATTATATGCCAATATAAAAATCTTAGGACCTCACAGACACTGCATCATTCAGGGAAGAGGCACAAATTAATTTCTGATTAATTGGTTCTGAAAGGTTCGACTGAACCCCAAGACAACAGCAGAACTGGTGAGGGAGTTGCTTGCAACAGGTCACAAAAATACGTATATCCTTTGCCCAATTGGAAGAGCAGCCTTCTGGAAGATCATCATGTTGTAGGGGTGTTTTGCTGGGAAAGGGCCTGGTGCACCAAAAAAATAGATGGCATCACAAGGAAGAAGGAGCAGTGATTGTTTCCAGCCATTCTGGTGCACTAGGTGAGATCTCCAGCCCCAACCCCACCCAAGCACCCCCCAAAAAAAGCACCATCTCCAGGGCAAACAGCACTTTAATTTTATTGTTGTAAACACAATAAATAAAAGTGCAACAGTGCAAAAGGTAAACAAAAAAGGATACAAAATGTATTGTATTCAGTTATAAAACAAGAAAGCATAAATATTCAGAACAACAATGCACCATCTTAAAGTAACACCTATAGTTTTGCAGAATGGAATTAAGCAACTAAGGGTTACAGCTTTTGCCCACTTCCTGAGCACATGCTCTCATGTCATACTGACAGTGGGACTTGTGTTTGGACACCACCAGGCGTAATTGTGTGGAGAATGTAGACGGATTTAATGGTACCTCATTCACGTAAACTCCACGTTAAAGGGGGCATGCCCTGAAAGTCTTTTTTTTGTTTTTTTCTTGTTGGTTTTGAGATAAGGTATGTGGATATGACTTGGGGACATACTTGGACTTTCAAAGTGGGCAGTTACCTTCCTAGTCTGTACTTGCCAAAGAAAGAAAATAGGTATGAAAATAGCACCACTTAGAAAAGCTTGTCATTGTTTAGTAACATGCATGCAGCCCCCTTTATTAACATACGAGCACCCATAGCAATCTGAATCGAGAAGATGGTATGGAGTCATCTATTCGTGGTTATTCAGCAAACAGCAAGCAGAGATGTCGGAGAGAAAGTGAAAGTTACAGGATGCCAAAAGGCAAACCAGAGTCACCTTGGTCTACCAAAGGAATATAATGTACAAAAGGAGTGGATGAATTTCCTTCTTGGCTGAGCCGCGTGACTGGGGAGGTGACGTAGCCTAAATGCTAGCTTATGCCTCGTTGCAGCCCTGGATTCTAAGCTACAATTTCAGGGATCTATGCCTTAATTTTTACAGAAACATGGCTAACTGAGGATATCCCAGACTCAGTTCTTCATCTACTAACTATGCACCGCAGCAAATGTATATCTTAATCCGAAACGAGCAGGAGTAGGAGCGTTTGCAAAACTTGTATTTAAAGATCTTATATTGAAGGCGGAGCTCTGTCACTTGCCTGCCGGTCCACCAGCCTCAAGTAAAATGTTTAAAATGTCCAACAAATTAAATGTTAAAGATGGTATTGAATATTGTAATATATTTGTCCTGACCTTAGTTAGCCTTCATCACCAATGGGCTTGGGTAACATTAGCCAGTCAGCTAGTATTAACATTCTTTCCATGACGTTACATTTAGATAATACATGTAGTCTGACAATCATGGTTTGCTAGGCTACATTATCTGACTTGACCATATTATTGGATTGATGAGCAGCTCCCTCACTTCAGGCAGTAAGCTGTTGCTAGTTTGGGTTAGCTTGGCTAGGTAGCTTGCCCATTGTCAGTGAATTGACAAGTTGCACAGTCTGTGTAATTATTATGTATATAGTTTCAGGAATGTGTAAAATCACGACTATGCTCCATATCACAGTAATATCTAATATGGTTTATAGCTTACGTTATGTTACCCCTGCCGTGAGTAGCATGTTGTTTTGGAAAAGTAAAGGAAATTAACAGTGGCCCTAAAACATAGGAGTAAACGTAAGCTTAAAATTACCTTAATCAAACCAGCTGTAGAACTGGTAGTTCGATGTCCGCCGCTTCTTTGTCCCTTTCAAACTTGAGTTCATTCATATAAAACTTAATCCTCTGGTAAAAGCCATTGTTTGCCTCTCAGAGTTACGCTGCAGTTCCTCACCTGTGTGCAGAGAGTGTGTGGTTACTGAGTTCTCTTTTCATGTTAGGGAATCAGAGTGAGGCTATTTATATATTTAATTTGAAAGGCATAATCTCCAAACTCCAAAGGGGTTTTTATGCCATTTTAAAATGGCATGAAAAAATGGAATGGTTTATTAAAAGAAAAAAAAAAAGCTTTGCGTACTTTACAAAAGCATCTTAAGGAATATTAGAAAATACATGAAATGTTTGTGGCAGGTCTGCTTTAAGCTTTCATCTCATCAATGAAAAACAAGAGTAGAGTTACGTGACATGTTCATTTTCAAGATAAGATATCATATCCCTTGATATCCAGTCTTCCTCATGGCTCTTTGAGAACACTTTCCTTATTGTTTGTGATGACTAAGTGAAATTCACACTGCTCCTCATAATGTTTCGATGTAATACAGCATTTCAGATTAACCTACTTTCCAAAAATTATACTGAATGATGTCATTGATGCAGCACCTGCATTAATAATACAGCCATACTCGTAGAGCTACTACGCAGCTAGGTGGCTTAGCTGCTTTTTCCACTATAATATATGTAGTTCTAGCTTAGCTAGCTTAGATAGTTAGCAAGCTTAGTGCACTACATTTGAAATACTACAATTAGGTCTCCTTTCTTCCTCATTTTTTCCCTTCATTTTAAACTGTTCCCCAAATGGCGTTGATATTTTCATTAGTGCAGACAAACCAGCAGAACATTTCAACAGAGGCTGTGAACAGTCAACTGGTTTCTAGATACTCCCTGAGGAGGAGTTTGTCCCAGTTCTACCAGGATTGGGCAAAAATGTTTGTAACACAAATATGCTTGTGGAAGGCTATCGCTAAAAGGCAGTTCTGCCAGATACCAACAAAGCATAAGCAAACTTGACCCACTGAAAATCTGATCTAGTAATTGAAAGCTGAAATAAATCTGTCTCTTTTGTTTGAATGTCATGACCTTCAGTGTATGCAAATGTTTGGCCTTAGCTTTAGGGATGTGCATTTTGGTCAAAAAGTTGTGAAAAAAAGTGCTCAGAGCCCGAATTCATGTAGAGTTTTCTTAGTAGGAAAGAACATGTATTAATGCTTGGTATGAAGGTGAAATAATGTGTGAAAGTTATGTGCTAGCTGAAGTTGTGCTTTTGCTTTTTATAGATCAACGGGCATCAGGCCGTAGATGAGCCGATGGAAGAGGGAGAATCCTGCACACACTGTGTGAGTAATGCTGTGAGTAACGCTGTGTGTGCGTGTTTGGGGGAAGTGGGGTGTGGGCAAATGTTTTTGTCTTGTTTGATAACTGATGAAATTGCTTGTTTTTGCAAAAACTGCTGGTTTTTTTTATAAAATGAAAAGTAAATGACTGGGCTTAAGGTTAGGGCTAGATTCACTTTGTTACCAAGTTTCATCAGCATTCCCACATGATTGCTAGTTCCTGATTCAGAAAACACAGTCTATAATCCATACACAATAATAAATCCACCCACTAGTATAAACCTTTTCACCATCAGCCAAAGTGTATCGTGCAGGAGGCTTCTGCATTTAGGAGTAGTACATGACACAGTTACAGCATACAGTGTGAAGGTTCTTAACCTTTAAACACACATACCAAATGAATACTGTTGTTTTATGAAAGCAAATAGGAAGTGTGTGTGTATATGTATGTGTGTGTGTGTGTGTGTGTGTGTATA
>JAQMYM010000004.1:12808909-12823824 GCA_030014255.1 Parauchenoglanis ngamensis | reverse complement strand
TGGGTGACCCGGGGATCGAACCCAGGACCTTCTTGCTGTGAGGCGACAGTGCTAACCACCGCACCACTGTGCCGCCACTTCACATTTTTTGAATTCAAAAAATGCCACATCCTTGTGTCGTGATATTTTGCTCACATTTGGCACAACAGTTGTTTGAATGGCCAAAAAACAGTCATAAAACTTGAAAATGGACACATTTTTTTCAAGCTAAACGAGCCAATTTCAACCCCATCAGTACTAGCGTGCTATATTTTAAACACTGCAAGGATGATTGCTTTCCTTTCTGGATGACATACAAGAGTGGATTTTCTAGGAGTTACATCTAATTTACACAATATGAATGTAAGCAATTATATCTTAAATGTGGCGACAACCTGTTCGGTTGAAGAAAAAAGTCAAGAGTTGGGCTCGGAATTGACCATGATCGGTTCATTATCTACAGTACTATGATGTAAGCTAGCCTTACTCACGTACATATGTATGCTTCACGTTAGATTCAAGAGATAATATTGCTGTACTGGCAGATCCTGTATTTGTTTACATAGATGCATACCTCCTTAAAATTTTGACATTGCAGTCTTTAATTCATGTGGAAGTGATCCATAGTTGGAGCTCATCCATTTTGTTTTCAGAGACCAAACATTAGCCTTAAAGATGCTTGGTATCGATGATCTATATATGCTGGCTAGCTTTTAACCTAACTCGCAGTCCTCTGTCTGTCCCTCAGCACATGCACTTCCGGTCAGCCAAGTGATACGAGTGATACGGTGTTCTTGCCATCTCTGCCGGTAGTTCATGGTAGTCGAACGAACCGCCTTTAAACAGTGAATCCATTAATATGTGCTTAGTGCCGCATACTAATAGTAAGACTATCATGACTCTATTGGTGTCGTTGGCTTTGAAAATCTACTATTGACAATGCTCATACATATAAGGGCCAACATAAAGCACCTCATTAATCTCTTCCTCCCCTCTAAATCATCAATCAATCACAACCTTAGATACAATGGAAGAATTATGTTCCCAGTCATCCACTGACTGGCTTTCAACAGTGTTCTCCATTGCAGCAGCCATTGTTATTCTTAAAATGACGTCACTTCCGGGATCACTGATTTTCACAGGAAACTTAGTAAAATAATACTTAATTGAAGAATTCTTTTATGCTTTCTTTGTTACACCAGAGTTAACTTGATATTTGTGACTTGAAAAGCATTTTATAGAAGTTCAATGTCCTACTTCACACTAGCCCTTTAAGGAAGGATAAGACGGAGAAGGGAGATTTTCAGGGAAGGGAAAGAAATTAAGAGAGGTGATGGTAGGAAAGAAGGGAGAGAGAAAGAAATGCGATAAGGATATAAGGAGAAAGCATTTGAAGGAGAGAGAGAACAATATGAGGATGGGAGAGAGGGGTTAAGGGAGAAAGAGAAATAGAGAGCAGGGTGATGTAAGGAATTGAGATGGACAAATTCAGAGAGAGAGAATGAGAGAGATGAAGAAACAAGCCTCTGGGGAAATGTGTCAACCTGTAACATACCATAAATGTGTTCAAGATGTTTGTGTGTGTGTGTGTGTGTGTGTGTGTGTGTGTGTGTGTGTGTGTGTGTGTTTTGGGTTGGTTGATTGGATGGATGTGTGTTCATGCCGTGTTCTGTACAGGATAGCGAGCCTGTAAGTGTTGAGTCCATACTCCGTCGTCATGGTGAAAACAAAAACATGGGCCCGGAGCAAAACCATGTCATTACAGTTAAACTTAATGAATCCATTATTTCTCTCTCTCTCTCTCTGTGCTAAACACAATACATGTTCAGCTGTAATCTGTCTTGTATTACTGCTGCTATGCAGAAACTTAGTCATATATGAGCACACACATATATAAACACACACAGTCTAGTATTATGATGTTTGTAGAGCATTTTTATTAAAGTGTTTATTACATATAACTGTGCATTTTGTGGGTTGCCTTTTTAAATATGGAACCTATTTGCCAAGCAAACTGGCTAGTTATTTGGTATAGGAGGACATGGCTCATATTAAAATTGTATATCAATGTATATTCATAGTTCCTGATTTTTTTTTAAATATATATAGGCCAATCTTCATTTGTTCACTTTTGGTCTGTTTGGGTCTGTGGCCATTGTAGCCTGTTCCTGAATTGAGTGTAAATCGCAGAGGAAATCACTTGGGATAAATTGTTCTTACATTCATGGTCAAAAAGCTATACCCTTAGCTTTATTATTCTGTGCTAGCTAGTTAGCATGGTAGCTAATTACACACTAGCTAACTATCTAAAAAGAGCAGTTAGAGAAAACTGTACAGAGTCTGCAAGTAAATTTAGCTTGTACATCTCTATAGAAACTTCATCTACTTTCCTGTCATGTTCCAGGTGAAAATCCTGCTTTTTGCTACACACTTGAGTCATTAGGGGTAGTCACCAAGGGTGCACCAAGAACAGTATTGTAACATAGCATTCACTAGCTACATATTGGACATATAGGTGTGTAAGATTAGGATTGGAGTGAAACTCCCTGTTACAAAGCAGCTCTGATCAGGGTAAATCAGACCCTGGTGGACCGGTGCAGGGAATTCTGGGTAATGTGATAAATCCATTACAGGGCATCGTGTTTCCACCTCCTTCATTCCAGCCTGTCATGGCATGCCGAAAGAGCCACTCGCCCGAATGCCCGAGCCGATCTCCCTTATGTAATCTCCCACCCACGACAGCCTCACAATCACTTTACATCCACAAAGACGCCAAATATATTGATTTTTTTTTCTTCCAAACCGCCCTAGCCTTGTTTCCTCTCATAGTTTCATTGTCTTTTTCAGTCTTTTTCCTTATTTCTTTCCTTTCCCTTTCTCTCTCGCTCTATTGATCCCTTCTTCCTTGTCTTTTTGTTCTCCAAGACAGTGATGTACGCAAGTGATACAGTGATAAGTAATGTAATGCTAATTATTCCCAACCCCCTCCTGCCATTCCGTCACTGATTTGTCAAAGCTAATCTCCTTCCATCGCTTAGGTGTCAGTGTTGTTTACTCGCTGTGTATGTGTTTGTGCCTCGTAAACACATTTTGCCTGCCGGTCTCCTGAACAGGCCGAAGCAGGCTAATGGTCACTGTGTGGAGATCCTGATAGGATGTGGCTGGCTTGCATGTGTGTACGACAGCGTGTGTATGTGTGGCTCGATATGGTTGGCCAATTACTGTCCAGTGCAGAAGAGGACAGCCGTCACCCCTCTCTCTCTATCCTGTCATGTTGTCCCCACAACAAGACAGACTACACTGTGCTCCCACTGGGAGTCATTACTACAGTGCGCACACACACACTCTGTCACAAGCACACATGCTACAAGCAATCCCCAGAATCTACATTCCTACACACCTACATGCTCATTTACACACACATTCAGTTACACACAGCTGAATGTCACACGCTCCTTTATTTCCCTTCCACTAACAACAGTTTATTTTCATCTCAACTCACAACGCAACAATTAAAACTCAACAATTCTTATCCGTCTGCTCAGGATACATTCTTAACCACTGCATGCTGAAAAGCAACTGACGTCTTTTAGGCTTCGTTAATCATTCACATAAACAAAACAACAGTTAAATATTTTAATTTGTTTGTGTTCTGTAATGAAGCTTGTGATTAATTGTGAACAGATCCAAGAGCCCCGAATCCAGAAACTTATTCTGGTTGTTTATCGAAATTCCCCGCTTGGCCAATCATAACTCGATTTTAGAGAATTCACAGCTCCAGGCTTATTGTATTAATATCTGATTATATTATTATACAATATTAGATTGTGGTTGTGAATCCAGCTTGTGTTTATTTTTATTTGTTTTAACAAGAGACGGTTATTGTTATGTAAATGAAAGTTTAAGTTATCATGGGTCTCCTGTATATTAAACGTGAAGCCTACGACTCAAACTTTTTAAGTTGTATCACTTTTACAATCATTAGACAGGAAAAAAAGCCACGAAAGGACTTGTGTCTTCACTCCTTTCTTAGATTCTATGAATATTCAAATTAAACTCACCCTTCCTTCTCCTAGTACACTGGTCTTTCTTGACCTGCATTTGCATACTGAAACCTTACAGGCTGTTATATTTATGATGTAATAACATTTGCCTTCATGCTTTGACCAGGCCGTGCATCCAAATGAATCCCCCTGAAAGATTTTTACTAATAATATACACATTGTATATGGTTTGGATGATTTTCCGTGTTCTGTATTTTTTTGCTCTAAAATTACACTCTTAGAGATTGAGATCAATTTGTCAATCCTACAATCTGTCTATCTGTCTATAATTGGACTATCATGGTTTTAACCTTTCACATCCTCTCTAGTTCCTCTTTCAGTTCTGAGTGTATCAGCAGCGTTTCATATTCCATTCGTCTGACTTTATCTCTTGGGATTACCAATTCTCTCACCATTACTGCAGCTCCTTATCTCTTACCATGATGTTTGGATGTTCAACTGTCTGGATCCTAAAGTCCCAATGGCTTTAATGTCTCCTGAAGGCGTCAAATCTGTATTCTTTGCAGGTTCTTTTGTTTAGATTCCCTCATACTTGGTTGTACAGTGTATGATGTCAGTACATACTAGTTCTGCTTACTGTTTGGAATTTTTCTGTACTGAATTACTGAAGTACTGAATTATTACTGCGCCTGGTCTTTCCAGCCCTTCGGAGAATTTACCCGTGGCAGCTACCTCTTTCTTGATCTTTCTAGTGAAATATTCTATTAAAGTGCTTATCCTGCCACATCCTCTTCCATAGCACCTCCTGATTCTGTTATCCACATCTCCTGTAAGTTTACAGCATTGTCTTATCAGTTAATCCATAAGGAGCACTGCTTGGATATACTCCTGAATGTTTCCTGTCTCATGGAGGAAATGGACTATTTCGGCCTGTTGTACAGTCTCTAAATGTTGGCTTTTGGGTGAAATGCTCCATGAGAACTTTTCTGTTCTTGACATCAGCAGCTTTCTTCTCTTGGCTGACTTGGATTCAGCTGGATTCCTGTTGACTGGCAAACTTTGATCCTGTTCTGACTATGCAGGTGGCTCTTCAGGACTTGTCTTACTTAGTTGGATTTTGCTGTCGTTCTAATTTCTGCCTCATGTTCCCATGTATTTGGAAATCCTCAAGTTTTTGTAGCTGCCCTGCATGTCTCTTGTGTATGGCTTCCTAGTTGCATAAAACCACACATTCATGTTCTATTTTTTAGTTTGATCATCCATAGGAGGTACAGGAGGTAGGTAAAGGTAGCTCAATTCCTACCCATTCTTAGTGATGATCAGGTTGAGAGAGTTCAGGTCTACACACTACAGCAATGCCTCTTCATATTGTATACCACTCTTGATGGTGATGTGGGCCAGTCAGCTTCTAGAGTGGTTCTCCAGCAGCCACTAAGTTCTTCATGAAGGTCCTTAGACCCTGTTTACACTGGGTTTTAAAATGCAACTTGGGCACATTCACTCAAACCACTTGCTGAGGTGGACTAGGATGCATTTGACCACATATCTTTTGTAATACAAACACTAATGTGTCCTGATGCTTTTCTGACAAGGATGTATCAGGAAAAGTGATGTAGAATCACAGTGGTCATCTGGACACATTGGAGATGCATGATAGACACAGGTGTAAATGTTAATGTGTCTCTGCTCTCCACTTGTTATCCGATGAACCCAAGCCACATTTTAATACCAAGTGAAAACAGGGCCTTAGTGTCATGAAGGCTCTTATTGACCTTGAACAGTGCTAATCATTCTAGTAGTCAATCCAAGCAACCCGTAACTGAACTTTTTTTCCATTTAGTAGGTAGTGCTGAATTTGTTTCCCACTCTATTCTTGCCAGTGCTCATGTACTGTATATGCACAATAACACGCAAAAAAAATGACAAAAAACTATAATCCATGTAATTATTTTAAAAATATCTTTTTTTAAAACAATAACTTTTATTGTTTTATACACTTTCTTCTAATTAACTTTTTTGTATTATTTTGTATTATTTCCCCATGTAAAGCACTGTGAATTGCGTCTTTTTACAAGGTACTATAAGATGTAGTAGATGTAGTAGTAGTAGTAGTAGTAGTTGTAGTAGTAGTAGATGCAGTAGCATTGCTGTTGTTGATTACAATTTTATAGTTTAGTGTACTTAGGTTCTTCATAGTATGGGTGTTGTAGACTACAGCTCCCATGATCCTCAGCCTGGGATTTCATCCCATACCCTCCTGGTCACCTGATTAATAATGACACTCACATACCACCTTTAAATATGATGATTAATGATTCCAATACTTCCCTGCCTGTTTTAATTAGAGCCTGCTTTTATGTTTCCTCATGTAGTCATATGTCTCTTGTTTCTGGATATTGCCTAGTGCTTTGGTTTGTCTGCTACATTGGTTTTTAATAAATCCAGAGAACCAGGGAACCTGCACTTGTGTCTGTCTAATTCATGACAGAGTGCGTGGGAGTTTTCTTTTCCTCATACTTTTAATCTAGTACTTTTAATTATATACAAAAATATATATACGTATATGTGCATGTGTGTATGCACTGCAAAGGGAGCTGCGGCCGTCTGTGGCATGCTTTGCTCTTTTTGCAGGGATGCTGTGTGTATGGATCCTCAGCAGACTTCATTAGTTAAAACAAAGCGACTTGTCCGTTTTGTCGTCTCCTCCAGCTTAATTGATACTGATTTGCTGATTGGCTCTCATGGGGATTTCAAGTGTGTTTTGTGTCGTTGCCAGCACTGTTTTTTTCCCCTCTTCTGTGCACCGGGAAACTGCTCAATGCCATTGCTTTTTTTCATTAAAAGCACACACATACGCACACACACACACTCTCAACTTGAGCGCTGTACTCTTCATTAAAACCCAATTTAAATAGCTAAGGTAATTTAGAAATGCCTGCATTTTTTGAATGCTGGCTACATCATTGAACCCTCCTCCAAACATACACAAACACACATGCATGAATGCAGCTCTGCTAATTGGCAAGGTTTGGTTGTACTTTAAACTTTTATCCTTTTCTTATGTGCACCCATTTTTCTTTCTGTCTTAATGCGTTCGATGGTGCTGTGTGCAAACAAGCAAAGAGAGTGTTATCTTAAAACCTGTCCTTTCCTTTGTTTGTGTTTATGCATGTGTGTCTCTCAGTTTAATAGCAATCAAAAACAGAGCTGTGGTTTGGGAATTGCAAGTTCATTACGGCATGACATCAGAGTCTAATCCTGCGTTGCGTTCAGATTGACAAAATAATAAAAACTGATCTGGATACACGGAACAGACATCTTAAACATCTTAATCAATAGTTGAACAGACCATTGAAGAAACACAGCATGTATTGAAGAGCAGTATACAGGTCTCTGGCAGGCAAGGTCCCTTTCATAACAGACAGTGGAAGAAAAGCACTCATAGATAAGCAGTCCGTGTGAATTATCATATCAGATCACCAAAATACTTTTCAGTTTTTCCACTGTGCTATTAAAGTTCATCCTCGCTTTAATGTCATGGCCAAAAGTGCAGAAATGGTTCATAAAGCATGCAGGCTCTCAGAGGATCATCACTCTCCTCAGTCCCTGAGGAGCAATGGGATTACGATGCTCATATGAAGGCCAATTTAAACTATAATCAGAGATGAAATCATCATATGATCTTATTAAAGAGGATTAAGCGGTGACATTTCTTACCCAGACCGCCCTTTCTAATACAGGGTGATATCCAAGTTCATGACTGTACTGAGGACAAGGGAAAGACAAAGAGAGAGAGAGAGAGAGAGAGAGTTATCAAACATGTACAGCAGATTCCATGTGGAGATTATTAGTAATAAGTCATGTTTAACTTTAACTCTTCATCCATTCACATAATGTGCCCAGTGTTTTATTATTATTATTATTATTATTATTATTATTATTATTATTATAAGAGTTCAGAGTTTGATGTAATAATATGCATAATAACTATATCAAATTACAATCAATAACCAAAAGCTCCGTTCTGCATTAGGAAAACCTGAACATGGTTCACAATTGACAGCACTGTTTTTATTCATTCTATTATTATACAATTATTAAGCTATTTATTTTTATACTATTATACCACAGCAAAAGAAAATAATTAATTCTTTTTGGCTGGCAGCATTTAATGCAAATTTGGTCAAAAAAAAGCTATTTTAATCCACTGCCCTGATACTACAGTCAATTACATAATGGTACACAACCTTGATGAATAAGTTTAAAATTGGTAAAAATAAAAATAAAAATAAAAATAAACTTTATTTGTGGTTAGCTTATTCTCAAAATGAACAGTGTTAATACAAATCTAATATTTTATTAAAATAAGTATATTCTAAATTTAAATAAGTAAGTAAGTAAATAACTAAGTAAGTAAGTAAGTAAATAAATAAATAGTGCTACAGTTATTGCCACCCCAGCATTTGGAAATAAAAATAAATAAATAAATAAAATTTTAAAAAAAACTCACAAATCTTGTCATTCACTGTCGCAGACAAATTTCCAAATTTGGAGTAAAATCATGTTGGCCATCAGGACAGCTGTCTTAAGTCAGTCTTTTCTTGTCTTGATGTTCTGAGAAAATCAACTGTGTTTAATATTATCTTCAGTCATGGCTCATGCAAATAGTGACCCTGCAAGATCCACAGTCTTTGCATAATCATTGATAATCGCTTGAAAATTCGGTTGTTGTAAGACTTGCTCTGTGACTAAGTTGATATTGCCTATAGACGTGAGAGGGTGTCAGAATTTAGTCTTTTAAAAGTCTTTTCAGAGTCTTTTCAAAGTCTCCTAGTGTACGGTTAACATAACAGAGCAACAAATAAAAAAACATCAAACCAACATCCAGTAACTTGCAAGCAAATACACAAAGGGCAAGAGAAGAATAAGGCTATGCATACACACAGTTAGACAAGGAACACCTGGGACTAATGTACAAGCAGGGTAACTGAAGACTTACAGGTGACAGCTATGAGCAAACAGGAAGTGACTAAGATCTTATGATGAAGACTAAAAGGCCATGTTCATTATGATTAAAGTGCAGCACTGCACAATGCAGTTACAGCATCCTTAATAATTGCCTGCTGAAATTAGACTACTATTTTGGGAATTAGAGGCAAATAAATTCATGAGAACATTTTTAGGCAGATACAAACAAAAAGATAACTGTGTGGGCGGGATTAAAAATCTAGTCGAGATCAATTCGAGTGATGTAGCTGAGGTTGAGGAACTGTCCAGCCAGAATTCACACTCCATGCTGACACGTTTGTACCACCAGGTTCTAGTGTTTTTAACCTCATGGAGATAAGGTTCATATTTAATTAAGAAAAAAAACAACTACACATTAACTTATGTATGCTTACCTAGGATTGTTTTCTCCTTTCTTTTGCTTCGTTTCTAAATGTATTATTGTTTTTCTAGCCTTGATATCGAATAGGCTCATTCTTTTTTCTTCACTTGTGATGGACCTGTGAAGCGCTGTGCTAATTAGCGTGCTGTTCCAGCATTACTAACTGGGATCTATCTGGGGCCTTATAGTGAGAAATCTGCCCATGAGCGTCTGTTCATTTCACCAGCAGTCCCAGAGCGCTCTTATTACAGTGCACAGCTGCTGTTGCTAAGGTTTGTGTTTGTGTGTGTGTGTGTGTGTGTGTGTGTGTGTGTGTGTGTGTGCACGCATGTGAGTGTTTCATTTTAAGAGGCCCTTATTGCTCAAGAGCATAAGCTTTATGGTTGAATGCACTTATTTTGCTAGCTTCTCTCTCTCACCGAACGAAACACACAGACACACACGCACACAGACACACACACAGACACACTCACACACACACACATAGAAGGGTCTATATTGGAGTGGCTGTGTGTGTGTGTGTGTGTGTGTGTGTGTGTGTGTGTGTGTGTGTGTGTCTGTGTGTGTGTGCGCACTAACACAGTGGCTGGGAAGCATCCTGCCATGGGGAGTTGCTGCAAGCTTTGGGCTGCATTAACTGCTCTACTTCTGTTACAGTATTACCCCTACACTAACACACACACACACACATACTTGTTCTGTATTTGTGAGGACACTCATTGACATAATGTATTCCCTTGCCCCTTACCCTAACCTTGACCATAACAACTAAATGCCTAACCCCAACCCTTACCTTAACCTCAGTCTAACCTGAACCCTAAAACCAAGTCTTAACCCTTAAACAGCCGTTTGAAGACATGAGGACCAGCCAAAATAGCCTCACTTCCCAAAAATGTCCTCACTCTTGTTGGTTAAATGTATGTTTGAGTCCTCAATATGTAGCAAGTACACACACACACACACACACACACACACACACACAGAGAGAGAGACACATTCACACAAATAACATACAACATGCACATATAGGGCAAAAGCTTGAGGCCAGTCATCTGTATATTGCTGGAGTAATAGGCAGAGAAAAGTGGCCAGGAAAAAGCAGTGTGTAAGTGCACATTGTGTGTTTGTGTGTGTGTGTGTGTGTGTGTGTCTGATCCGCTCAGTTGGAGATGCTTCCTCATGTCAGGTCCTGTGTCAGCGGGAGAATTGCTGTGTTATTCGGGCGGGTCATTATTTGGCAGTGGCGCTATTTGGCAGAAGTTTTATTTGGCAGGATCGCTATTTGGCAGACCTCCAGTGTCCTGCCATCAGGTAATGCACTGCTGCGTATGTGTGTTTGTGAGTGTGTTGAGGCAAGCATGGAAGTTGGTGTACAATAGCTACTGGGCCACGTTATTTTTCTGTAACCCTAGCCTGGATACACATGTGCATATACATTGAGTTGCCAGTTAATACATCAGTATATTTAATTTGGAAAATGGAATATACCTGTGTTGCACGGTGGTGTAGTGGTTAGCACTGTTGCCATACAGCAAGAAGGTTCTTGGTTTGATCCCTGGATCACGCAGGGTGCCTTCCTGACCACGAGACGGTTGAGGCTGGTCCAGGTCTATTACACACAGAATAATCATATGAAAATGGACTGGTTGAAAGACTTTAAAATATAGATACCTTGACAAAATGTATTTCATTTTCATGTTACAATTTAAGATCTATGGCCTAGGATGTCACCAGATTCTTGCAGATTGCTTTTGGAACATTGATTGCATAAAAAATGGTGACCAGCTAGTTGCCACAGAGGATTCTGGGAAGGGTAAGCTGGCCCCTTTAATAAGCCATGGAGATTAATAAAAAGATAAAAATAAAAAATAAAAACTTTGACATGAAGGCACTTGTTATGGACATTGGTCATGTTGTGACTTAATTATTATTCTTAAAATTTAACTCCAGTTTAGTAAATAACTCTTGTTCTTGTTCTATACCACTAACGGTCTTGTGTTCAAATATATCAATATTTGTAACAGCATAAAGAAAATCAGTAGGACTGTTTACATTGATTTACACGTAGACTTATTGACTGGTGTTTCCACTGCAATAAAAATGTCTAATTATTGGAAATTGGTTTTTTAAAGCTAACAATGAATAAAAATAATAAAACAAAATAGCCATTGTTCATTCACAGTACCAGTGTGTCAATATCAGTTTTGTAAAGTTGCTTGATTGCTCAAGTTGTATTAATTATTTAAATACTGCACTTTTTAATCTGTTATTTAGGGATACTTTTATTGCACTGTAGAGTCCCATTCCTTACACTATTTGGAATATTTGGACATGTTCTGTATTTTTAGTGTACTTTTACTGCGAATGTGATTCCTAATAAGACTTTATTCGAACTGTCCTACACACACACACACACACACACACAAAGGCACAGGCTTTGTGTGGAATGTTATTTATGGAAAAAAAAACTGTAATATTTAGGACTAAAATGGCTCATAAACTTTTGACTGTGGGGGTGATGAGTAATGGGGCTTAGTTGAAAGATAGATAAGAAGGAAAGATGAAGAGAGAGAAAGAATGATGAATGAGATTGTCATATTCCCCTTAAGCTTATGTAACTTGCTGTGTGGGTGTGTGTGTATGGGTGTGTATGTGTGTGTATGAAAGCGAGAGTGAGAGAAATCTGGGTTTACATGAGTAAATGCATCCTTTAAGCAGTTCTCGTCAAATGAGGCCTATCGCTGTATTTCAGACCTCCTCCCTTTCTCTCTCTCTCTCTCTCTCTCTCTCTCTCTCTCTCTGTGAGAAATGGGAGGTGTAACGAGGCAAAGTGTAGTGAGCTTATGGCTTTGACTCGAGGAGGGCTCCTCTAATGTGCGCATCCCAGTTTGCCTTCCTGTGAAGCTCATTAATACACCCCACATTCTATGACCCAGTTACTTTATAGGCCACTAACTGGTGTCACGGCAGAATGAAAGTGACTGATGAGCATTTGGTTCATAATTATCATTATTACTGACTTTAGCCTAAAGGTGCCATTTTTAATTACGGTGCTTTAGATAATAGATTTTGGTCACCGAGATCTTTAATGATTCAATGAAGACCTTCTTTTAGCAAGCTTTCTTACCTTTCGGTCCACTTGCTTCGCCTGAAAGTGAAACTCATCCTTTTGCCCAGTTATCCACTGCACTAGTAGGGCTACAGTCATTTTTGTTAGTCAAATTTTCTGTCCCAAATATTCAAATGGTATTAAAAATAAAAAAAGAAAACCATCAGTAGAAAACGAATCATAAGAAAGGGTTATCTTTGGGTCATCATCCAATTATACCTAAATGAAGAACTGATGGGGATTTTGGGATAAATTATAAACAGGGCTCACATCGTATTTCTTACTAAGCATGCACTAAACTAAAGTAAACTTGCTGAACAACCTACTGATACAAAGAGCAAGCTAGTATGCTTTCATTTACTTGCATTTAACATAAGCCAATGTTAGAAAATGTGCACTTAGCACTAAGACTTTTAGACAGTTTGAAAATACCAACATGTACTTAATTTATAGGGACAGCTACAACCATCTCTGAAGTTTGCCTCCTACAATATTGTTAAACTGTTTTTGCTAATGGCTACATTAACGCTTGTCAGTTCTCCTCGCCAGTTTGACGCTAATAGACCAAAAGGAGCTCACCAGGGCATGTTTCCTCTTTCAGTGTTCACTCATGCACGTTGTGTTGTTGTCCCAGGGTAATTCATGTTTGCATAGACTATACTGAATGTTACCATGTCCCCAAACGACCGATGTTTTGTCAACCATCATGATTTTATTTTGTGTTTGAAATTAAACGTAGCTACTTAGCTTGAGTGGAACATAAAAACTTGAGTGCTACGAGGAAAAAGATTTTAAGAAGTTACAACACACTGTTTTGGCAATGAGGTCTATGAAATGTATAGGTTTAATACCAAAAACATTCATTCAAATTATTTTACTATTTTCTAATTAAATTAATGTTTGTCTAATTCTGAGATTTCTGCAGCCTTACACTGCACACATACTGTATTTCACGTCCAGACCACTAATTTCAATGTATGCCAATTATTATATTAATAAAATACAAACTGGAACAAGCATATCTAGGTCTGTACCGCACTGGTATATTAATATTATTCCAATATAGTACAAGTTTATCTTTTTTTTAATGGATGATTTTATTCTTCTTCTCGAACTGAAAGGAAGTGCTGCTACAGGATGCTGAGCATCGCTACTTCCTGTGTCTCTGATTGATCTCATATTAAATTACTCAATGTGTTGACTTATTTTAACCACTCAAGGTTTTAATGCAGCAAAATGGTGGTGAGGTTATACAAAGTTCCCTCGTTCACAGTGCACTTGGTGGTCCAGTGTGCAGATCCAACAATGATTTCAGATTAAACTCAATTCGTTCATGTTTCCAGTGCCACACCTGTACTCAAGTCACACACAGTTTGAGAGATTGAGCAAACGCTATGGGAGTATCAGCTTTAGTTTGGCCTGATCAAATTGCACACACTCAGTCACACACTGCACAGCTGGAATGACCTCAGCCTTGGCACTTCACACACACACACACACACACACACACACTAGCCACAAATCATAACTTATCCCAAAATGGATCCAAATGCTCTTCACCATGTTCAAGAGTCAGTGGTTTTGTGGCCTACAACTTAAGTTGTAGATGCACAGCTTTTTTAAAAGATTTTACCAAGTTCCTGCTGAAATCTAACATAGAAACCACAAATCTTCTGGATTAAACTTGGCAAACGTGAAGAAAAATGTGATAAAGTTAATAAATATCTGAGACAAGGTGTTTTTGTTGTTGTTTTTGCTGTTTTTAAGCCTTTATTGGAAGGTAGTTATATATAGTTATATAGTTGTACTAATTGCTTTCTAATTGATTTCTTTATCATTAATGAGGTTGCATTAGGTCATGTAAAATGCTGTGAACATCCTAAGTTATCCAGCAATCTAACCTTTTACTGACATTGAAACCTTGATCTGATGGTTTATATTATCTAGACCACTCTGCCTGCTAGCTAATGTTATGTCTAAAGATAAAAATCCCAGCATATGCCATCTGCACATTCAGGTTATAAAAACATCCTAGCGAGCAGATTTTGGCATTTTACAGCTGTTACACAAAGCTTGATGTTTCGAGTGGAAAATTCTGGCTAATCATTTTACAGCAGTAGCTAATGTTTTACTACTAGCTCTGGCTAGCTAGGTTAGTTTTAGTGTGTTTAGAGTGTTACACTCCTATTTATAGTTTGTCCTGTTCTGTTAACTAGCGAATGTTTTAAAGTGATAAAATCATGGTTAGGATACTAAAAAAATATTCTTAACAACAGAGTTTAGCATATTGCAGTATAGTTGCTGTTAGCGTGATAGCTTTGATCACTCACACATATTATTTGTACTCCCACTTTGTGAGCTAGCTAATTTAAGCTTCTGCTTTTAGCAGTAGTTACTGTTAGCTTGAATGCTTTATAAACTGAAAATTCTAGCT
>JAQMYM010000004.1:12798909-12803909 GCA_030014255.1 Parauchenoglanis ngamensis | reverse complement strand
TTTCTTCTCAGCACTTCTCAGACAAGCCAATAAGTAGTATTTATAATCCAAAAGGGGAGAGAGAATGAAAGCACAGAATGTGGATTTTGTGTTAAATACCGTATATCAGCTTGTGTTAATATTTTTAAATGATCCAACATGGTCGTCTTCTCTATGTCTCTGTTTTTCTTTCCTTTTCTTTTTGCTCTTCGCAGTCTCACAAATTTTCACAAACTGCCAATTAGTAGATAAATCTAATAAAAAGCTGGTATGTAAATCAACAATATTAGGGACTTTAGGCAGTGAAGGCTATAGGAAATAAATCTGTGTTAAATACCTTGGTGCAGAAATTAAAGTAAATTAAACATGAGTAATAAGCTAGTGGAGTGTTGAACGCATTACACTATGGTTATGAGAAATGTTTAAAATGCAAGAGACAATTTGCTTAAGATTAAATTAATTTCTAAAGATGAATTTTTACTCCTTGGAACATCACAAGCTGATAATGTATCATCTGAAATATGGAAAATAAGCTAAATTAGCAATAAGATGCTCTGTAATCTTGCCATTATCATGAAACTGACTCGGGATGTTGTTAATAATCTAAAGAGGTTTTAAAAATACAGGCTATGGTGACAGGAAGCAGCAAAACCATAGTCAGTCACCCATATTACTGTACATTGGTAGAGAGTAGTCGTTGCTAATTCAATTTACTCCCAGTTACCATGGTTTCACGGTTAATGTGGTGACTGTCTTCTCATGCATGATCATTCTTTGTATAGACAGATGTGTATAGCAAAACTCAAATGTTCAGAACTGCATTTATTCCCAAGCAGGTTAAAATACTTCTTTGTAATTAACACTCAACTCGGCAACAATACACCACATGCACGGTGACTTAAGCTTACTAGGTTATTTTTTACAATCTTTTACAAGTCATTGCACTAATAAAACTCACCTATTGTCTGGTCCCGCTGTAACTCGCCAACTTCTACTAAAAAGGAACTTGACCATTTGTTGCATTTTGTGAATGCAGGCTAAGCCTTCTCTTACATTTATATGTGATTTCTTTAGAATCTTTTAAAGGTGACATGTCTGAGTCTTTTCTTTCTCTCTCACTCTACTTTCATTTCCATCTCTCCCTTTTTCCTGTGTCACCGATTTTCAAAAAGGTGCTCAGAGTATTCAGAGTTTCAGAAAGCCCGTGGCATCATGCCCTCAAGCCACGGATAACATACCCACCACTGCGCAGTGACATTAGACACAAATCAATTGGTGTTTTTTCTTTATTTCAGTGAATTGTATACAGCCATTAGCTGGTCTTTCATGGTAAGAATGTGGGTTAGGCAGTGCCCTATATCAGCTGCAGTGTAAAGCCTGTTTAAAATGGGTCAGGGAGCCCTATGGATAAGCTTCACCATGAGGCCATATCTAAAGTGGGTTTAGAAAACTCTGTGCATGGGCTACACCATGAACCCCAGTCTGAAGTAGGGTTAGGGTGCCTTGTGGACAAACTGCACCCTGGGGCCCAGTTTAAAGTAGGTTAGAGAGCCCCAAGAATGAGCTGTAGCTTGTAGCCCAATCTAAAATGGGTTAGGGGGCCTTGTAGATAAGCTGCACCATGAGTTCAATGTAAAGTGAGTTAGGGAGTCCTGTGAACAAGCTGCACCAAATGGCTTATTCTAAAGTGTATTAGGGAGCTCTGTGGATGAAATTCACCATGCAGCGCAATACAAATTTTGTTACAGTGCTCTGTGGACAAACTGTTCTGTGAGACCCAGTCTAAAGTAGTTTAGGGAGCCCTCTGAATGAGCTGCACCATAAGACCCAGTCTAAAGTTGTTTTTGGTGCCCTGTGGATGAACTGCAACATGCAGTGCAATATAAAGTAGTTTAAGAATGCTTTGTGGATGAGATGTGCTGTGAGGCCCAGTCTCAAGTTAGTTAGAGAGCCTTGTGCATAAGCTGCATCTTAAGGCTTAGTCTAAAGTAGGTTAGGAAATCAAGTGTATGAGCTGTGTCCTGAGGCCCAGTCTAAAGTGAGTTTAGAACTCTCTGTGGACAAGCTGCACCATGAGGCCCAGTCTAGAGTGGGTTAGGGAGCCTTGTGGACAAGCTGCAGCTTGAGGCCCTATATAAAATGGGTTTAGAAAGTCTGTGGTTGGGCTGTACCTTAAGGCCCAGTCTATAGAAGGTAAGGGGGTCCTGAGAATTAGATACACCTTGAGGCCCAATCTTAAGTGGGTTAGTGGGCCTTGTGAAGGAGCTGCACCATGAGGCTCAATTGAAAGTGGGTTAGAGAGACCTGAAGAAGAACTGTTGAATATGGCTCAGTCTAACATGTATTAGGGAGCTCTGTGGATGAGATGCCCTTTTCAGTGCTACCCAAAGTATGTTAGGGAGCTCTGTGAAAGACCTGTGCTATGAGGCCCAGTCTAATATAGGTTAAGGAGCCCTCAGGATGAGCTGCACCATGAGACCCAGTCTAAAGTTGTTTAGGGAGCCCTGTGTGCGAAATGTACCATGAGGCCCAATGTAAAATGGGTTAGGGAGCTCTGTGGATTAGCTGTACCCTGAGGCCTAGTCTAAAGTACATTAGGGAGCGCTGTGGAGGAGCTGCACCATGCAGTGCAATCTAAAGTAGTTTAGGGAGCTCTGTGGATAAGCTGTGCTGTAAGGCCCAGTCTAAAGTTAGTTAGAGAGCTCTGTGGACAAGCTGCACCTTGAGGCTTAGTCTAAAGTAGGCTATGGAATCGTGTAAATGAGCTGTGCCCTGTTGCCCAGTCTAAAGTTGGTTTAGAACGCTCTGTGGATGAGCTGCACTATGAGGCCCAGTCTAGAGTGGGTTTGGGAGCCTTGTGTACAAGTTACACTCTGAGTCCTTCTAAAGTTGATTTAGAAAGCTCTGTGGATGAGTTTCATCATGAAGCCCAGATACTAAAATATAAATGATATGTTCAATAGTCTTAGAAACATGGAGCATCATGTATTAATGTGATATTGATTTCAGTCCATGCATGTAACTTCCGAATGGCTCCATTTGAATGGTGTGTTTAATCACACATCAGAGCATGGGGTTCAGCTCAGCTGGGTCTCAGTGTGATGGCCCCACCCACCTGCTGAATATTCATGGTCTCGGTGGTCTCACTAGATGGCAGTGCAGCTTAATGTGGCCATGCTAATGAGCTCATGGGGGTATTAATGTTCCCAAGCTAAGTGGTGTAGGATTTTAACTACTGTGTGTGTGTGTGTGTGTGTGTGTGTCTGACTCAAATGTTAAACTCCTGTGCTTAACTCACAGCAGAGGCAGAACAGTTGTCATTTCTGTGAGTCTGAGCATCTTTGTGGCTGATGTGACAAATTTGTATGAGCGACATGAAGCGTGACCACACACACATGCACCGAAATATACACACAGTAAACCAAATTATATCTCGTGAAATGGGAAAATTTAGGAAGATTTTGGAATTTTTTTTATCTCCAGTAACACACACACACGCACATACATACAAGACACTACATGCAGTGATTAGTTATTTCTTCAGTCATAGAACATCAAGTACTAAAACACACACACACACACACACACACACACACACACACACACACACACACACATTCCACTCAGATACACAAACAAACAGACTAATAAATAAATAAATAGTGAATATTACTTTCACAGCATGTCAGACTAAATTTAGAGCTTGATATTAAATTCTTACAGGTTTTTAATTGAAGATGCTGGCTGGAATATGATATGAGTAATAGTCCTGCTGCATTTCTGTGTATGTGTGTGTGTGTGTGTGTGTGAGTGTGTGTAATGAGTCAGCTAACAAAAAAGAGGAATCTGATAGAAAGAAACATTAGTTCTATTCTATTCTATATATGGGTGCAGCTGCTTAATAGCCACAGCTGACGCTTCCTGTTTCATTGGATGGCTCTTTAATTCAGAATCCGGTCATCATCAGGGTCTTATAACCTTCATTGCACTTCAAATGTGTCATTTTTTCATATTTGCAAGTTAGCAGCTAGCACAGATTCAGTGAGTGTGAAGTCGCTTTATGAATGCGGCATTATGAATATGACTGTTAGCAGATGCAAGACAAACACTTATATTTGTGAACATACTCGTCAGTTAGAGCGAGTTTGGTCCCTAGTGTACATTAAAACGCTCTTGAAATTGCAGAGGATTACGGGATTGTCATAAAGACACAAAGATGGATGCCTCAAATTCAGCCAAAATCAAGGAGCTCATAGGGCCTATCTGAATTAAGCTGCCTTTATTTCCCTGGAGTGTGCAATACTAGCCATAAAGCTGCCCCAACTGAGAAACAACAACTTTTGATTAGAACACAAGGGAAGAGAGAGAAAGAGAGGGAGAGAGAGAGAGAGAGAGAGAGAGCTGTGGAGAGAGATGTCGATATTGACCACTTGCCTTCAGTGCTGATAAAGAACCTTATCTCTCATACCTCCTTCTCTTTGTCTTTCTGTCTGCAATATTTTCTTACTTCTGGACTAGACTACTTTTTAAACACACACACACACACACACACACACACACACACACACACACACACACACACACACACAACACACACCAACCCAGACAGATCCAATGTGATTTATCTATACTCAAACACTCCTATTCGCCTTGACCACATGCTCTCTTCTTCTCTCCGCACTTCACCAGAATAGTGAAATTATGGGTAACCAGTAATTGAGTGTAGGAGGACTTTGCTGCTATTTTAGAACAACCTGCTCTGACAGCAAAGGTAGCTTGACTGCACACACACACATACTGAGCGGACAAGCCTTTCCAAACATACATAGTGTTTGACAGCCCTCCTGCATCCAGTGAAGTCTTTTCATTTGAACTGATGAGACAGATAGAGTGGGAGATGTACAGTATATACAGAGAAAGAGAAAGAGTGAAATAGATAGATAGAGAGAGAGAGAGAGAGAGAGAGAGAGAGAGAGAGAGAGAGAGTAAGAGATATAATATATTAATTGAGACACTGGGGG
>JAQMYM010000004.1:12761729-12778692 GCA_030014255.1 Parauchenoglanis ngamensis | reverse complement strand
CTGTTTATAGATATACGTGTATGTGTGCATGTCTGTGTGTTTATATATATATATATATATATATATATATATATATATATATATATATATGTGTGCGCACGTGTATGTATGAGAGAGATATATTAAACTTGTTGTAGGTCGCTTTCTGAATCCATTGTGGGGTTTTTTTCAGAAGCCCAAATGAGACTGTGGGTTGCTTTGCATAATCCATGAGTTCTTCAAATATTCATGAGCATACGCACACATATACAGGCATTTCAGACTAAATGCTGCCAGCCAGCCTATACAACAATGCATCTGTTCAGGCACATGCACAGATCCAAGCGCATACATAGATGCATACTGTAAATCATAGTTGACATATTGGATTATGAATTCCCTATTCGTAGTTTCTGAACAGTAATAAATGAATGACTGAATTATGGGTTGACACATTAACACTCAACATTCATTGTGTAAGCTCCACCCCTTTGATTTCTAAATCAAACACTTGACCCTGCCCCTTCAGGTCTCACCATGTAGAGCTGCCACCTCACATCTCCAGAGCATCCACATGAAGTCATCTATTTAGCCCCGCCCCTCTAGAACAATATAGTTAATAAATAGATCAATATAGCTAATCGGTAAATGTAAGGCATTCACCTGGCCCCACCCCTTCACCTCTCTTCCGTTATTTGCTTGACGCGGGGTTTAAAAACATCAGAATCGTACTTGCAAATCAGATCACAGTCATAGGTATGAATCTAATTATGAATATGCAGTCCATATACAGAAAGATACGTCTAAACGAAACACACATGGATTACTATTGTAACAAAAATGTGGATGGATGAAGCTACATCTCCTGCTCACTGACCCACATTCACTCACACACACGCACACACACACACACACACACGCACGCACACACACACACACACACATACACTTCCATCTCCCTATTGCTTGTTTAGATGCTTCACTGTCTCTTGCTGCTTCTCAGACTGCAATCTGAACTTCTAGGTGTGCTATTTTTGTCCCTGTGCTTTGCAGCCTTTAGAGCCTGCTGTCTGTCTGTCTCTCTCTTTCTCTGTCGCTCTCATTTCCTCACTCTCTGTCTTCTTCCTTTGCCTTCTCTCTGTCTTCCATTTACAGGCTCCTCCTACATGGTCAATCAATATATGTTACAGGCCAGCTGGGGCCAGGCCCAGGGGAGATGGTGTGAGAGAGAGAAAGAGAGAAAGAGAGAGGGGGGGGCAAGGGATAGAAAGATGGATAGAGGGACAGGGTGGGGCTTTACCCATAGAAGCTGCACAAAGACCCAGCGTCTCTTGAAAATCAGAGGGAGGGCAGCGCTAACAATGCCAAGAGGGTGACCTCTGAACCGTGCAAGGGGAGAGACAAAGAGGAAGAGAGAAAGGAACGAGGGACAGAATGGGAGCATGACCCGTGGGGGGCTGAATTCCATTGTCTTGTGCGTATAAAGGGATTACAGCAGCGACAAACAGCTTTCAGCTTCAGCCTCTATAGACCCAATAAGAAAAGACAGAGAGAGTGATGGAGGAAGATGGAAGGAGGGGTGTGTTAATGCTAATGTAGGGACGTGTATATTGGACAGTATAAGCAGATTAATGAAAATTAGGGGTATGATTGAGTACTGAGATTCGGAAATCTGAAATGGTTATGTCATAAATGTCATGTTATACAGCATGTCTATGCTTGTAAAAAAAAATGTGTAAAAAATTTTGAGTGCCTAGAAAAATGTATATATTATTCTTAAAAAAAAAAGAAAAACACACAGAACAACAAAATAAACAAACAAAAAACCCCAAAAGGCTAATCGTGATCCTCTAAAACATCATTCTAGGACCTTTAAGTATTGACAGCTGTAGGAATGAATACGCAAACCAGACATAAATCTGCATTAAAGTCACTAACAACAGAGGAATAAGTGCTTAACAATGTATGCTGACTATAAAAAAAATGTCATTTAAAAGAAAAACTAGAATGCACTACCCAGAAGAGGGGTTTTTACTCCTGGAGTGGACTGGGAGGGAGGACGGGAGCAGACGGCAATTTGAAAAACACAATTATCCTTTGAAAAAACAAGCTTTGAATTCACTGAAAAGATACTGCCATTATCTATTGTAAGTACAGTTCAACACACAATAAAACATTAATTTAACACGTTTAAACCAGACATAGCGACTATGTCAAGCTGACGTTTTATTTATTTATTTAATTATTGCTGTAGTTGACCAACAGGCTATAGTGCCACGAGGTAGCAAGGGGCAAGAACGAAATAGCACAGGATTTATTTCCAGTTGCCCTAGCCGGGCCTGCAGGTGTTGAGGCGTAAAGGCCCTATTAACCGAAAGCTTGTAGTTGCAGCGCAATAAAAAATGTAATGTTGCTCCATTTGACAGTAGGAAATAGTTATCAGGCAATATAGTGATACACCCGAAACCATTGTGCTTATCATACCGTCTCACCCATTACGCCAATATACACTGAAGGTCCTGGCTCCCTGTAGAGGAAGCTGATTTGTGATAATACGCACACACACTCACACAGAGACATATTCCATGAGGGTTCTGCACTTGGGTTAAATAATAAATAGCAGCTAAGGAAAGTGCCCCATATTCTCCCATCCTGCTCATTTCTTCCTAGCTTCTTCCTCAAGCTTTCCTTTAAAAGCCAAGAATCCATCAGAAAAGCTCTGAATTCATCAAATTGCTCTTTCTTGCTCCATTATCCTGCTGTGAAAATACAGCACTTGCGTGAAATATTACCAATCCGTGTTCGAGTTAAATTAAGCATTTGTGGAGCGTCCTGGCAATAGCATGCTAGATTAAGCTCACAATTCAGGAGACCAAATACGTACACACACATTAATAAAATTACGCACAGCTCCCATGTTTCTTTTGCACAGAGCTCGTTAAGGCAGGTCTGGATATTGATGCGTTAACGCTGCTAATAGAGGCAGTTTGTACTCAAAGAAGAGAGGCTTGCTGCAGAAATATTGCCACAATTTAGGCTTTCTGCTGACAAGCACGGAATATTTCAGTGCTACAGAAACTCGAAGTAGCCCGCCCCAAGACATATACAGATACATTTTATATATGTACCTGCTGCCTCTCACATGTGTTTGCACATGTAACTGGTTATCTGACAGGAATGGTGTCATATGTTTGTGTAGCTGTTGTAGCTAAGCGACACAGATGCATATCTGCACAGATCTGCTTGTACTCATATGTCTCAAGGTTCACATGGCTATGCTAACACAGCTAAGCCTGGGGAAAACAAGTTATTTAGCCTAAAGACAAATATCAATGGTAATTGATCCCCAAGTCTTTTGGAAAGACAGAGGATATATTTACCTACTCCCATTCTTATCTTGTTCAATTTATTGATGACAAAAACTCAATACATGATCAGTTATCTGGGGTATAAAGGTCACATTTAAATGAGCCAATGATTTGATGATAAGTTGCCCTAATGTAGGGCAATGTGAAACACTGTGATACATTTGTGAACCAGCAATGAGCAGTTTGGGTATTTTGCTAGAGAGGCACAAAAGCCACGTCCCCTTTCATTGATACTAATATGCATAAAGACCACACCCCTTTCTCTTGGACTGAGTTGCATAGAAGTCACGCCCCTTTCACTGAGACTGAAGTGTGTAGGCCACACCCCCTTTCACTGTTACTGACATGCGTAAAGGCCATGCCTCCTTCTCTTGGACTGATTTGCATAGAAGCCACGCCCCCTTCACTGAGACTAACACATGTGGAGGCCACGCCTCCTTTCACTGGAACTGAGGTACATAGAGGCAAGGCCTCCTTCATTGGGATTGACATGCATAGAGACCATATGTTTGAAAGATTACCCAGACTGCAGCTGTAATAACAATTTTTCTCCATAAGCTACTGTTTTAACTGTTTGCTACAATGTCTGTTGGAAGAACTGCATTTGTTCTGAGTTTTCTCAATTGTACTGCATGTGCATTTGTGAAATTGCCCCAATGTCTCTGAAGTACAATTATTCTTACTGCTGTAAGGGTTGAGTGTATAGGAAATCCTTTGGTCTAATGATGGCAGAACAACATTGCTTATTTATGAACAAAAATCCCCTATGTTTGTGGAAAGCTAAGCAGCTTTATGTGTCTACAAATAGATATTTACATGGACATTTTTAGCAGGGTAGAGACATGTGAGCACAGTGCAGTTAACCCCCTAGAGTTGACGGTTAAGTGTGGGTTCAAGGGTGGCTCTCTGGCACCTAATGGACACAGTTAGTGTGTTAATGTAGCACTCTGGTGTTTTGTTAGATAGAATTGACTTGAGAAATAATAAGACAGATTAATAGGACACTCTGTGAAAATCAAAAGCCTGACAATCAATAAATAACCACTGATTCCCTA
Source organism: Parauchenoglanis ngamensis (assembly GCA_030014255.1). Classification (NCBI taxonomy): domain Eukaryota; kingdom Metazoa; phylum Chordata; class Actinopteri; order Siluriformes; family Auchenoglanididae; genus Parauchenoglanis; species Parauchenoglanis ngamensis. Next base: position 12,774,290 of record JAQMYM010000004.1, on the reverse strand, counting down.
TATACAAAAAATGTATCCTGATGGGCAAAACAACACAAATATAAAGCTGTGTTATGAAATACTACATATCATGACAAAGGACATATTAACTGGTAATTTTATACAGGAATCAATAATCAAAATATTGGGTAGGTACAATCCTAGATTATAATAAATGATGTAGATTCATGGTTTTAGATGAACATTCAGTTAGACCGTACAGACGGTTAGATGTTTAGATAGCTCTGGGTTTTAGAGGGATGTCTTTCTCTCTCTCTCTCGCTCTCTCTCTCTCTCTCTCTCTCTCTCTCTCTCTCTCTGTCTGTGTGTCTGTGTGTGTGTATTTCCCATGACCCACTTCCTGCTAGAGAAGCTGAAGTAAAGAAGGGTTGCCCCGGGGGGTACAGAAGACGGGGAGCAACAAAAGCAAAGTAGCTCATCCATTCCATGGTCATGTGATGTCCAGAGATGATGATGTTATTTATTTATCAAAAGTAAAATCTATCTATCTATTTTGAGATAACTCTGCATTTAGACATACAGTTTTGTTTAGACTGGACTTCAACTCATACATGGTAAACTTAACTCTGAAATTGTGAAAGTAAGATCTGAGCTGTTGTATTATGTGATTATATCAGTGTTTACCGTAACATTGACACCTACGTTATGAAATTAATACCTAACATAAGTTAACCACTGTTAGACACTAATGAACACCATAAGAGTTCATTAAAGATGAAATGTAGGTGGGAAAGTCGCCCAAACTGTTACTATAGCAATTTACAAGGGAACGTGGACAGGACATACTGGGTAATGGGGGAATTCAATATTCATATTCATATGTATTTATGAAGGTACCAATTAGTTACTATTTTGTGGAAACACTACAGCAAGTAGTTTATTATTTAAAAAAATAGGGAGGATTGCCTTCAAAGCAAGAATTGGCTTGGTTTACACGAACACTGTAATCATTAATTCCACTGTTGTGTTTTAATATGTATTGTTAATTATGTATCGATTTTGTGTAGAAAGATTAGAAAGTGTTTTATTTGGGTTCTGCAATATGTCCTGTCTGAATGGTTATCATAATATCATAATAATCTAATACACGATTTTACTCGTTGGATAGGGTCACGGTTCAAAAACTTTCAACATTCACCGTTATATCTCCGGTGAGGATGGTATAATGCTAATGTTCTCAAATCTGATTAGTGTTCATACATTTTCCATAACAGCACACCTCTGACAGTAAGACAAATCTCAGATTTATAGTACATTTTTTCTGTGATATTGTTCAGTTATTCAACAAAGAAAAACATATAATGGTTGATATGGTGAAGCTTTCTGTGAGGAGATGTTTGTTTGCCAGTCGTGGAAGGGGTCTCCAGTGTCAGCATGCTGTACGTTAGAGTTTCTAAGCATGAGATGCTTTGTTTTTCTGTCTAATGGAAGTAACTTCCACAACATTGAATGTAACTAGAAACTGGTTAAAAGTATGGCGTGTAGTTCTATCTATCTATCTATCTACCTATCTATCTATCTATCTATCTATCTACAGTACTGTGCAAAAGTCGTAGACACCCTAATGTTTTTTAAATACAACTTTTCTCTTAGATGTTTATTTTATGACTTCTGCATTACTGAGTCATTCAGAGAAAATTTCAATTTCCAAACATTACTTTTCCAAAAAAATTTAATGTTACAGGCAAATGTGTGTACTGCAATAGAAAAAAGCAACATATTACATAATACACCACTTTTCATACAAAAGCATTATGACGTCTGTCCGGTTTTATCTGCATAAAAAAGAAACAGGTATGACAGTCTGACGTAGACCTGTGGCAGATTTTCCAAGGTGCTAAAAACCCCCCAGCTAATTTCTTTACAAAACTGCACAAGTTGTACCTGAGATGAGATGCCTTTTGACCATCATAGGCTTGTTTCACCAAACATTGACTTTGTTATTGTTTACTGTTTTTTTTTCCTTTAGAAATGTTTAATTATTTTGGTCATCTTTGCTTTATAGCATTTCTTTGCATGTGCCTAAGACTTTGGCACAGTACTCTATCTATCTATCTATCTATCTATCTATCTATCTTTCTTTATGAGAGGGGGTGAAGGAGTGTAGATAAGAAGGGGGAGGAGGAGGAGTGTGTAAACACGTGAGAATGTGAGCGCGTCTAAGAGTGTGTGAGTGCTCAGTGTGGTGTGCGGCTGCACCTGTCCCTCTCCGTCTCGCTGCTCAGTCCCACACACTGTCAGGCTTCTGGGGCAGGACAGGACAGGGCAGGGCTGGACAGGACACACCGGGGTGGAACAGGAACGGAAAGGAAAGATACGGGGCGAGTCGCGAGCTCGGCGGCACGCGTCTGCAGACTACACGCTTGTGGAACAGGGGAACACATCAATGTCTTCGTGCTACAGTCTGGATTTCCTCCCCACTATGATGGTGGAAGGCGGGCTGCTGACCACAGCCGAGCGGATGTGAGTGCATGAGAATTTTCTTTTCCAAGCACGCGCTTTACTGGATCTCAGAGCCATGAGAGCGGACCGTAATCAGAGCCGGATAACAGTACAGAGGGGGATGTCGGGGATCTTGTGCTCTGCGTGAGGCGTTTTCATTGCATCTCGCGCTCGGACGGTCCGGGGATTAGGCTCGAGTGCAGAACTGCATTGGGCGCGACGTTTGTGTGTGTGTGTGTGTGTGTGTGTGTGTGTGTATGGGATGGAGCTATAAATGAGCGCAGCTCGAAGCTCGAGTGTGCATGTATGCTGTCTTCTTTGTAAGTACGTTAACACAAGCTGTCCTCTGGTATTGCGCTAAGAGCGCGCGTGCAGCATTAACCCGAAAGCAACGTGATTCAGTATGCTCCGCCCATTTGGCTCGAGCGCCCGAAGCTCAGCTCGTTTATTCATATTAACATGCAAAAATGCACCCTGTATAGTTACAGTGAACTCTTACAGTGTTTATATATATGTAGGACGTGAAAGGTGTTAATCTAAACATGTGTTTTCCCTTTGTTCACGTACGTATGATCCTGCAGTGTTGGGTTGTGGGAGAGTTCATGACAAGCATGTGACCTGATGGCTCGCGCACAGTGCGCGGCTTTGGGGAGGAGACAAGCACGCGCCCTCGCTGTAAAGCACAGGAATGTACACCCTGTCTCGCTGTTTCTTTCTGCCTCTCCCTCTCTGTATCGAGGTTGTTCCGAATTTGATTGGCTACGTGTTGAAATCAGATTACTGCACGTGCGTAATTCGGTTACGTTCCAGGCCCGAGAACAAAGGATGGGAGTTTTGGTGCGCGCGAGCTGTTTACTGTCACTGTCCTGTTTCTGTCTGCTCTCCTTAAAGCACTACACTGTGATGGGCCATGTTCAAGCTCGCGCTCTCTCTCTCTCTCTCTCTCTCTCTCACTCACTTCCTGTCTCCCCCTGTGGACTCTCTGGATTTCATAAGAGTGGTCAGTACAATAGTGCTCTGTATAACATACACACTTTTTCACTCTTGTCCCACATGCAGTAGATAAGACATGATTAGTGACCATCTTTTGCTTATTTAGCTTTGAAATGCAGCTACATAGCAAATGTAGCCAACAAGTAATGGAAGTCTGTCTCCCCCAAAATCTAATTTATCTAATCTAATTAATGTTCTGCATGCAGTTCTTTAGTGATGTTACACAGACTTCCCATTGTAAATCAGGACACAACATGACCATAGCTAAAAATGAACGAAACTGAAGAATGTAACGGAATGTCGTAACATTAAAGGGGCAGCCAACGTGGACAAATGGAATCATTTTTTCCATCAGTGCAGTTCGGTATCATTCCACAGATAGACTGCACCACCCAAAGTTTGAAGGCAGATTTTTAGCAGAAACCTGGAGGTTATACAGGCACTATCCTAAAATTGCGTATACCCATACAAAAAGTCTGCAAGGCCATAGTGGCCCATCTCATTTTAGAATTCTAAAGGAGGTTCGATCAGTGCTGTCAATGTCCCCTAGCAATTCAAAACAGATGAAACTGCACTCTTTTACAGTAAACTCCTGCAGTTTGTGAACGAGAACCAATCACAATGGATGGTCATGATGAAACTACTGCATAAAGTCAGCTGATTGCAAGGAAGAAAAAAGAAGAGGAATCAGTGTTCACTGGTGCTCTAACAAGTTAGAGAACCCAAATTTTGAATGAAAATGCAGGTTAATACTTATTATTTAGCATGAGAAAAAGCATGACTGTAAGTACTTGGAAGTACGCTACAGGCACCTGACAACCACTGTATATTCTAATACATAATAAATAATCTGTCTAGTCACTGTATATTCTAATACATGCTTTGAAAGGGAGAGGTTAGAGAGGGGCATTCAGCTGGTTGCAATCAACTGAATCCTACAAAGTGGACCTTTAAAGAAATGATAATGAACTTAATTTGTCTTCCAGTATAAAATGAAGGTTAAGTCTTTAAGTGAGTAAAGAAAGCAGAGATTTCTTTGGCAGTATCACTGAAGAGTGACAGAGTAAACACAACAGATTGTCATAGATGTCCATGTTTACACCCTTAAAACCTTATTCACTCGCATACCACAGGTTCAAACCTCAAGGACCAAAGTGCCAACTTGGAGGAAGACCTCAGGGCTTAGTTTGCCATTTGGGACGGGGCCTTAGTTCAGCTTGAACCTTAAAGCTATGTAACAAAACGATTTCCTTTAAAATGAGTTGAAACTTTGTAATCTATCCGAACTGTTTCTTTAATTTCTTTTGGTGGAGTTCACTAATGATCTATTCATTAATTTATTTATTTACCAACACACACACACGCGCGCACACGCGCACACACACACACAATGAATGTAAAACATCTGGCTCTCCAAAAGCACTTGTATTGTCCCACTGTATACTTTACTAGATACTTCTCAGCTTGTTTCTATTGTTTTTATCTTTCATTCTCCAGCAATGTATCTCTGAACTTATGTGTTTGTTTGAAGTCTTTTGACATCAGTAGCTTTATTCAAGATCCGATGACTCTCCATCAGAACCTCCTGTTTGTCTCAGGCTTGATTTAACCTGGAGAGTGGGTCAATGATGAGATCGTGTGTCAGGTTTATTATTGTGTGTTTATGGTTGATAAGAAACCTACAAAGCTCATCTCTGGTTTGGGAGACTGACTCCACAGTTTGCAGTTCACCCAATTTAATGTAAACTAGTACATACAGCAACCAAGTTTATGTGGAAGTCAATCTTATTAAAAAGAGAATCATATAAAATGAAAACCAGTTTGATGGGGAAGTGACTAATCTGCTGGATTATGATTAGTTTAATTCCGCATTTCTGCCTCTGACTGATCTGGGATTGGTATAAGTTTGTAAATTCTTCTTGGTTATGGAAGGTAATGGATGCAGAACGAGCCAGTACAGATCAGGACAGGAGGATTTACCAAATTCTACATTTGTTCGGCCAGATTTTTAGAGAAAACAAGCATCTCTTTGGGCAGATGGTTTTATCCAAAGTGGAATCCAATCCAAACATTTGAGAGCTAAGAGTTAATTGACAATGCCATCTTGAGCCTCAGGTGGATTCCATCAGCTGGTGAAAGGCTGGTGCCAAGGACATTATTTAATGCCAGAAAATGTGATTACTTAAAAAAAAAAAAGAAAGAAAGAAAAAAGCTACAGTTTGAAAGGGAGAAAACTTTCAAATTTCAAGTGGATTGTACTACAATCTCAGAAATAAAGGCACCAAACTGTATTTTTTATTTCTTTTCGCTGGCATGATACCATCTTTTGTAGCTTTAGCATGCATCCTTTATCCGGGAAAGTAATTTTAGTGTAAAGATTTGTGGTCGGTGGCCCAATCCCAGTCCCCCACCTAGCCCTACCACTTGGCTCCACCCCTCCATTTTGCATGCTCCTATGTAGGGTAGGGTAGGGTGTTCCGTTTCTTTTGGGCATCAAGGAGTAGTGGTCATTAAGTCCTGCAAATGGCTCACCAAATGGAGCGTTTTCAGATGCAGACTCCAAACGGAGTTGTACAAGAACATTCCCAGAATTCCTTGCCAATTCAGGCGGTGTAACCCGAAATATGGTTACCGGTACATCGAAGGAAGGGAGCCCAAAAATGTAGTATATTTTCACAAATAATCATGAATTTTTTCTTTTTTTTTAAATCTTTGGAATATGGTACTTTAATGTAGATTCACAGGAATATGTAACTGAACTGTAAAAACAAGCATTTCAGAAATATTCACGATGTCAAAAGAACTTTGTTTAAATGATAATCTGTGAGTGACTGTACGGTTATTAATTTCCATGTCCCGCTTATGAAGCTTGAAAAATGATCCAGCAGCAAATTTTCTGCAGTTACCTGATCATTGGTCTTGTTCTGTCCTGCAAATCTGGTCATTTTTGTCACTATAATAGTTATGTAATGAGTCCTTTTCCTAGGTAAAAATTTCAACCCCTACCTCTTGTAGCTACATTTTAAAGGCCCACTACCCAGTCGAGGTAGCAGGAGGTCCAAGATGGGAAATTGGGATTTGGCCCTCAAGGTCCAATTACACACCTTTCAACATTTAAGGGTACACGTTTCCTGGTGAAAATATACATATATATAAAACGACACTTTTTTCTGAAAACTGCGTCAGACTGATGCTGGCCCACATATCACGTTAACACACACTTCACACATTTCGTTGCTGTCTTCAGCACTAACGTCAGCCATCAAGCTTACACGAGTTAACTCGACAGGATTTGTTAGTCATCGCAGGCAGCTGATGATAGAATCTCCTCAGATCGAAGAGTCCGACAGCTTCAGCTTTAATGCTACTAGGAGACTGCAGCTAAATCATCAGAAAACTTTAACTAGCTGTCGAATGTCTCAGAGTGCAAAACGTCTTCAGTTCCTGCTGCGAATGTGAGTGTGCTTTCAGTTGTTCTACACGTAACTTTTTGGGTCGATGAACTTTGCGCTTCACAGCATGAGTCGCCAGTTGCATCTGTTCAAGAGAGAGAGAGAGAGAGAGAGAGAGAGAGAGAGAGAGAGGGAGAGGGAGAGAGAGAGAGAGAGAGAGAGAGAGAGCACAAGTCTACACCCAACAGCAGCTGGTTCATTCCAGAAGTGGCAGAATGATAGAGGGAAAAGGAAAGATGAGTAGGAGGACGACTATATCAGTGTGTAGGGGGTTGGGTGGAAGTTTGGAGAACGAGGTGCTTAGCTGGAACGTTCCATGACCCAGGAGACACACACACTTACTTACACACATTCACACTGAAAACCCTTTGTTTTCCTCCATCCAAAATATTTTTTGTCTCCTTTTGTTTTTTTCTCTTCCACACTTCTGCTGTACACACAGCATCACTGATGTGCTTTCCCCGGCTTTTGGGAATTTCACATTCTCTTTTAATGTATGGATGCAACTATTTCATCTCTCTCTCACTCTCACACACGCATACACACTTTCGCTCTCTCTGGTCACGTACGCACAGGAGTGTGTGCTGCTGAAAAGCTTTAAAGTGTGAGTGATGTCGGTGCTCTTTTTACTTGCTGGCGAATTTTCCCTCTCGGCCCCGGGGATGGAAGAAAAAGTCTTCGCTCATCAGAACAGTCCTCCCTGACGGAGGAATCGTTTTAACCCATGTAATTCTTTGAATACGGTCTTATGATTATATTGCAGACGCTGATAAAATGGTTAACATGATGAGAAAATGGATTTTTTTCCAGTTTGGACAGGAAATTATGTAGTCGTGGTATAAAATCTGCACTTGATGTTGTGGGTCAGGTATATTCTTGTGATGTTCTGTGGCTATAATCAGGTCACCTTAAAAACTTTGTGACCTGATTAGCACTCTACTTTGTTACTGAAGGATTGCTGATACACAGTCGTGATATTCATTATTGCTAATTCATAGAGCAGTGTAATCTGATTTAAGCTATAGCGTTGATGAAATGGCTTTGCCACATCTCTTTCTTGACATTCCATTCATACAGGTTTAAATGCTGCAACGAAAACCGAGGCCAAGGAGTAACTGTATTGAGCGGTTAAAAAACGCTGCCAGGAGTTCATTATTTTTCATTTGCGCCACTTTATTATTTTTTTTATAGAATGCTAGTAAAATATGATTTTGTCCCTTTGGGTGTAATTTGCATACGAGTACAGTATGTCAGCTGATGCACTGATGACTCACACTGATCGGCTCACTTGCTGGCCTTGGGTGTTTCTCCTCCCCTCTGTCTCTCTCTCTCTCTCTCTCTCTCTCTCTCTCTCTCTCTCTCTCTCTCTCTCTCTCTCTGCCTGTCTTCCTCTCAATTCAATTCAGTCTATCCAAATCCAACTCAATCCAATTCACCATAGCTTTATTGACATGACTGTGTGGAGTACAATATTGCCAGAACATAAGAGATATGATTTGTAAACAATAACATTTCTCTCTCTCTCGCGCTCTCTCTCTCTCTCTCTCTCTCTCTCTCTCTCTCTCTCTCTCTCTCTCTGTGTGAGATTTCTCTGTAGTGTTTATTCTCTCCATTTGCTAAAATCAAGGCCACCCTTAAAAAGCCTCAATAGACTTATCCACCTTCCATTCGTTGTTTTTCTATGCTTTTCAAACATCTCTCTCTCTCTCTTTCTCTTTCTCTCATACACACACACACACACTCCTTTATTCTCTGCCTCATTGCTTCTGCCTTCCTAGTGCTCTCATAATCACTCTCTGCATCCCCCCCCCTCTCTCTCTCTGTCTATCTCTCTTACACACGCTCTCTCTCTCTCTGCGTTAAATGTTTTTCTCGTCGCAGGCAGCTCTTCAGAATGAGAGCTCATTATTTGCAGCTAGAGGGAGCGGAATGCAGGATTATGGGAGACTTTTTAGTTCTTACTTCTGCTGCCAGTTTATAAAGCAACCACTGCAGAGCAAAAGAACACACACACACGTGCACACACACATGCACACACACATGCACATACACACACATGCACACTTGTGAATATTACTGTAGCTAAATAATGCTCTGTGAGTCAGTATTTTTTAAGTTGTGTTAAACTGTTGTGTATTTCTTGTGTCATGGGGACGTTGAATCCTCACACAGAGCTAAATATTATGTCCACACACAATGAACCACAGCTGTGCTTCAGCTCCAGGGTTCAGTGAGTACAAAGCCACCACATTAATCCTTACATGTGAATGTGTGTGCATGTGTTGTACACTTTTGTTGTGCACTTTCTCAGACACACACACACACACACACCTCATAGGCTGCTGAACCGATGCTGTTTCTAATTGCCTCCGTGCCCCCCACCGTTCTCCCATGAGTCGTTTCCTGCCTGTGATGGCACCTTCATTAAAGCCTTCACACATACACACACACACACACACACACACACACACAGTGCCCCAGCTACATAGCCCTTTATCACAGACAGGGTGCCAGTGTCTGATCTGGAACATTCATCGTCATTCCACTGCAGAAATGCTGATATACTGGACCGAAGTCATCATTTTTTTCATCACCATGACAACAGCTTAAGTAACATAACCCCCAAAATAAGACATAAACATATTAACACTTGTGTAAATATTAATATCCTTTTAATTCTCTCTGGGTGGGACGGCTTGCATTAATCTCTGCCCTGTCAATAACAGCACTATTAACCAATTGTGGGTGTATATGCTGAAAAGGCCAATTAGTGCTTTCCTCCAAGTGTGTTCAGCTGCGTTGTAACATTGTAAGGGCAAAAATTTAGATTTTGTTGAAGGAGAGAACTAGTTAGTGGGAGAAAAATGAGATAACCAAACAAACAAATAAATATTAATGTCACAAATTAACAGGCCAGCTCACCCTTCCCAGAATCCAATTTGTTGTTTTTGTTTACATACATGCCGCTGCATTTAGGAAGCATGTGACCGCTGTTCTGCTAGCTTTCTTCGTGCACGCTCACCTCGCTATATGCTGCGTATTTACAAGAAAACGTTCACTAATAAAAACGTAAGACACTGTCGCAGAGGTTTTGAATGCAATATGCCTGATATTTTCTTTCCTTCATGGCCGCCCGTGAGACTCCCGAGGCCGATTCCGCTCCATTACAACAGAAAAACCAAACGAAAAGTGAAAGGATCGGTCGAAAGAATATGAAATGTAACTACTTCAACAAAATATCTCCAATTTCACATTACAGTTTATGATCTATGGGCTAAGATGTGACCTCATTGTTGTTGTTTTACAGCATAGTGCAGTGGAATAAGCAGTTCGCTGACCATTGCAACAAACTCGGCTATATTGAACGAATGCTTTAAAAATAATATGTACAAAATGTAAACCGTATCATGTTTATAATTGTCGTCTCTGTGATCTGGAGAGAATTTGACTAGTGAAATGTTCCTAAAGACAGAAGTACAGTTAGTAAAAGTAAACACCAGTTGTAAACTCTCACTTTGTAATGTTGATTATATTGACTATGGTAATGTAATGGTTTGGCTCAGTGGAAGGATGTGCTGGGTTTGAAAAAGTTGCTCTGAAACTGATGTGCTGCACTGCACTGTGCCAGTGGTCATGGTGTAACGGAGAGCTGAAGGTGAAAGCCCCGCCCTTTCTGGACAGTCCAGATACTGATGTGATTGGAGTGGGGTGTATAATTTCAGTTTGGTGTTGCTCAACTCTACATCTCTGGCTGTCTTTCTCCTCCTGTGTCAGGAGAAAATAGTTAAAGGATGAGTGTGTAACCCCAATTTGATAGAATGGACAGAAAGAACGAAACATAGGTCTATCTGCCAATCTGTGTGTGTGTGTGTGTGTGTGTGTCTAAATTTGTCAGTAAGCGGAGCAGTTATATAAGAATGCAGCACTCTATGACTCTTTGCTACAGGGACTTTGATGATTGGGTAATCAGAGAAAGATAAATGTGTGTGCTTATGTGTGTGTGTGTGTGTGTGTGTGTGTGTGCGTGTGTGTGCGTGTGTGTGCGTATAGGTTCAATAAAAGTTTGCGCAAGAGGATCTGACTGGTTTATTGCAGTGCGTGATGTAGTGCAGGCTTGGAGGCCTCTCTACACTGTTAAGGGAAAACTGAGAGGAGTGTGTGTGTGTGAGCGATTGACTTTATATAAGCCTTTAGGCTGTGTATGTGTGTGTGTGTGTGTGTGTGTGTGTGTGTGTTTGGTATGGCTTTGCTGATGTGCAAACTCAATACAGACACACCTTAGAGACCAGCTTACCAAGGGTCAGTCCTCATCCTTCTATGGATCTGTTCATGTGACTGCGACGAGGAATAAAGTACTGCAGTGAACAAATGTAGATGATCCACCAAAAACTGCCAAAATGTATCATGCATTTCATTGTCCGTTGCTGACATAGTTTAGTTTTTGTCTCATTAGTGTTGCCACTGTTTAGCTCTGTATTTTTTTTTGCTTTATTTTACTATCCTGAACAGGAAAACACAACACAGCAATGTTTAATGTTCAGATCTCATCATCTGTTTTACAAGTAACATAGAATATTGAATGGATGTCCTCCTTTCTTTTTTCTTTCTTTTTAACAACGTGAAGCTGAAAATCTGAGATCACTATTGTTTAATGTTGATCATTATTGTTTCAGCATTTGGATAGCCTGATACTAATAAGTTAATTTTGTTTACTCAAAAACTATTCAGCCTGTGAAGTTAACATTGATGCTTATGGACTTTACATGGTATTGTTACCATAGTAACTTTTATAGTTCACTATAGTATAGAATATCTTGCTCCTTTTTGCTTTTAGTTTATTTGGAAGGTCCAGTTTGTGGTTGTTGATCAACTCATCCATAGTCTGACCACAATTTCAAGTTCACTTGATGTGCGCACTTCATAAAAAGTATGACATTTTGCTAATTAGGCATAATTTGATATGTTGTTGAAAATCTGTTGATCAGCAGCTTGATGACAGTCTATAGATGGTTTATACAGTGACATCTGGATTATTCGATCACTTCTCCTTAAATAATGTAACTGCTGATATCTCTGTCAGTAAATGAATTGAATTGACTTGTGAGAGAGAGAGCTGAGTGAGGACTACATTTCTCTCAGTGGTTCCATTTCAGACATCTGTTTTTCATCACTGTTTATCATTTTGCTTAGTTTTTTTCCCTCTGTTTCCTTCTTGACACACACACGCGGACACGCACACTCACACACATGCGCGCGCACACACACACACACACACGTTTGAATTTGCATATGTACTCAGGAACTGTCAAAACTCTGATTGTCTCAGCCAATCAGGGTGCGGCATTCATTTCTCCATTCAGACTCATCTATACAAATGCAGATGTGTGTGCTTGGTTTTGTGTGTGTGTGCAAGAAGAAAGAGAAAGTAAGAGAAACAGAACCAGAGCGAGAGAGAAAGATCCAGAGAGAGAGAGAGAGAGAGAGCCTGTGTGTGTATGGTGAACATCTGGTGTTGCTCGATGCTGTAGTTGATCCTGTAATACATCCTGAGGCTAATTTTCCCAGAGTGGGACAAATTGAACCTGAGGGCAAAATCCTCTCTGTGTTGTTTACCTAACCAAAACCTGTGTGTGTATGTCCGCTTGGCGCTTGGCTATTATTACTTGAGTTGTGT
>JAQMYM010000004.1:12727223-12738887 GCA_030014255.1 Parauchenoglanis ngamensis | reverse complement strand
TTGGCCCTGTGGTGGACTGGCGACCTGCCCAGGGTGTACCCCGCCTCTCGCCCGAAGATGCTGGGATTGGCTCCCAGTTGGATAAAGCGGTATAGATAATGGATGGATGGATGAATGGATGGATGGATGGTACTCTGACCTGTGTGTTTTCAAATTGGGTTCTTGTGAGCAGGTAGAAAACAAGAAGGTGGAACTGTGATGTATTTAGGTCGGTTAAAAAAAAAAAACCTTTTGCTTTCCTATTTTGATTTTTTGTGATATTTTTCTTTGTGCAACATGGACATGAACTTGACTTCACACTGGACTGCATGTAAGCTAACGTCATTATGATATCCAGTAAGCGTATACACGCAGCTGCTTGCATATAAACCCAAATGTTTCTCCATTCTGCTGTTAGTTTATCATCGCTGATAGCAAGGAATCCAAGATACTGGCTAGAGCTTGTTTGTTTTTTTCTTCTGCCTGCTAGGATTGAGTTGTGAGTTGAGTTGTTGTTAGCGAACCTCTGTAATATATCATGGAATCATGATTGGAAATAATATTTGTAGATAATCTAGACATCTTCAAATCCCATATAAATGAGTTAAACGCAATAAATGTAGATTTACTGCGCATTAAAAAGGCCTCACCTCTTAGCTCATTTAATAAGAGGGGTGATAAAAGAAAAAAAAGGAGAACGAGAGATAGAGAGATAAAGTGTGTTTTTCTTACTAAGCCTTGAGGTGGTCACGGTGCTGTTTCAAGCCAGGGCGTTCTTTATAACTGTAAAACGCACACGCGCACACACTTCAGAGGGCCACAGGGTGATAGAAAGTCTAGTTAAGCCATTAAGGCAGACAATTGGCTCAAATTGAGAGGGAGATGGAGAGAATGAATGTGAGAGAAAGAGACAGAGAGAGGGAGAGAGACAAAAAGAGAACGATGAAGAGAATGCGGAGGCAGGAGAGGATCCACTTGACAATTTAATCTGAGCCCCAGGACTTGCACACTTACACACACACACTCACACACACACACATTGTAATTTCTCATCACCTAATCAGGAGAGAAGTGTGTGAAAGAGAGAAAAAAGGTGCTTCATGTATCAGCAGCAAGCTTTTATCTACACCCATCAGCTGCTGTGAGCGTGTGTGTGTGTGTGTGTGTGTGTGTGTGTGTGTGTGTGTGTGTTGTACGGTTCCTGCTACATCCTGTGACTTGTGCCTTTGTCTTCCTGAAGTTGGATGCCATGAGCAAAACAATTAGCAATTGTGAGTGTGACAAGCAAGCAAACACACACGCACACACACGCTCAGCACCCTGACACTCGCTGTCCCCTCTGTGCATGCTGGGTTGGTAATAGCTCCTGTGGCGGTGTGTGATGCCCGTTCTTCCCGCCGTTATTTCCGCCGATCGGCGTTGATCGGGCGCTCGTATCACTGTGGTAACTACAGACCGAATTATTGGGCCAGCAGTTGCCGTGGGGAACCGTTTTATTGGGCGATGGCGTTTAAATCGTTTAAGGATTTTGGCGTCTCGGCCGAGAGAATCGGCTCCTTCTGTAAAAGGTGGATGAACCGGGTGCAGAGGTCTGTCTTCTCTCACACTTTCTTTTTTATCTGTGTATCTATTTCTCTTTTATCTCTTCTCGTTATCTCCATCTTCCTTTCTTTTGGTGCCAAATGAGACATTGCCTTTGGAGAGGAGAGCAACTTGTGCTAATTACCATCTAACACCTCACACGCATTTTCCTCTCAGCAGTAAGCTAAATATTCAAAAGACTCTCTGTATCTGCAGTTATTGCCACTTTTGTTCAGTTTCTTTTCTTTTCTTTTCTTTTCTTTCTATTATGCTACAGTTAGATCTATGGTTAGCGTATATGCTAATGAAGTACTGTCTTTCTGACGGGTGTGGAGGCTGTGTGCCAGCCTGGCATTCATTACCCAGCGTTCCCTATTTTACTCTTTCTTACATTCTAAAACACATCTTTGTTTATGGCCATCCTTTCTTTCCTTTTGGACTCAACGTAAAGAATGTAGTCTGGGGGAAAAAAAATGTAAACTTTCACATTCGTATTAAAGAACATACATAACCAAGCAATTTCACAATAACGTGTGCGAGGAGGCATACTTTGACCTAATTACACATTCTGATCCACTTTAAGTGTTTGTCCTTTAAATGACTGACCGAGCTTGAAAATAAATTTCACAAAATGGCTGCTGTACATGAAAAAAAATTAGTCATCTAGCGGGTAGATCATTCAGAGGACTCTAATACTGTAACTCGGCCCTGGGATTCACACAATAATGCGTATGAGAAATGAGAAAAGGTGCTGCGTCACTCTTCATCTATCTCATACCCATGTCTCATTTCTGAATACGATAGATAGATAGACAGATTGATAGATCACCAAGAAAGTGATCCTTGAGTGTGAAAGAAAGTGATCCACTGATCCTTTATTTTTCTCTATTCCTCCATCTGTTTCTGTGTGTGTCTGCGGTTTGTACTTTAGCTCCGTCAGTCTCCGTGTCATTCTTGATCTATCCCCATATCTTATTTCTTTCTCCGTGGTTCCTACTTACCCTGTTTTTTTAAGCTACTGAGTATTTTGCCAAAAGTGCCAACAAATACATAACTTAAATTCCTGTTTTACTGCCCTTATTATTAACATTATGTTTATTTTATTTCATGAACTATTGATAAAGATGTCATTCATGATCCAACATATTCAATTCTTAAGACTGAATAGTCGTAAGTTAAATAATAGTGTATGCGCCTATAGATGCCTGTCTGGTTTCCTTTCTCTTTTGCTTTTGTGCCCCAGTGAGATACTACACTACTCGCAACTCTACCGTAATCAAACCTACCAAAGAGACGTCACTCTAAACATATAACGAGTAGCCATTTTTTACCTGTAAATATTATCTAGCTATATTACAGTATGTTGACTAAATATTCGAGAATGCTAATCAAGTAAGGTGACTCATTCCTAGTGGAAAGCGAAATTAAGAAATCACGGCGTTTGCTATACAGCAGACCACGAAAATACCTTCTATAGTGTCACGGAAATATCTTAAAAATATACCTTTACTGGTCCAGAATCAGTCTATAGCCTATAGGGGACACTTTTATTATCTAGCTGTCTAACATGAATATGAATGTCTGTGATTCACACCTGCGATATCATGAGACGGACATGACTCCTGGGTCCGGATGTGTGAATTAGTGTGAAACTGGTGGGATAAACATGTTAGGACAGCACTCTAAATATGATAGGTAGTGTCACAGATCTTCTCTTTTCTGAAATAGCTGCCGCAGGTTGACGTAGACGTAGACTCTTTTACTCGTAGATGTCCTTGAATATGAAATTTAGATTACACAAACGCGTGAAGATTGATTTCTTTTTTTAGTGAACTTCCTGTCCGTTTTAAGGAAAGCAGCAGTGTAATAATGAACACATCTCTGTGCCTGTAAGACTATAAACAATGCACACTCCGAATCTAGCGCGTTCCTGATCAGGATAAAGCTAAAGTTATCGAAACTGAATGCATGAATGAATGAATGTTACTGAAATACACAAATAGGTTAGTGGAAAAATGGAAAAAAACAAAACTAAAAATATCCTGGTGCAGCTATTTGATTATGCCGGGAAATGAATTGTAAATGATGTGGGGAATTTATTAAATAAACCCTAAAATAAGCCTGATTATGTGCTTATTAAATGTTAATTGGTCATTTTGTTCGTTCATAAGAGCATGTGGAATTGAATGTTCACCATTGCCAGAGAAGGACATGCTGTTCTCTGTCTTATTCGATCGCATGCTTTATTTTATTTTTGAAGATGCTCTATCCTAGGACTGTACAATATGACCAAAATCTCGTATCCCAATAGAGGTGTTTTCATATCCAGCTACCGATACATGTCACAATGTAGCACATTTTCTGTAAATTCAAAGAATGAATAAATAAATAAATAAATAAACAAACTTCTTTTTTTATTATAAAATCAGGAATGTAGCATTTTCAGATTATCAAAATCATCAATAATAAGTATACACCTGGTATAAGTGCATTGTTGATAACAAAGGTGGTGAAACTGCATTAGTCGTTCAGCATTTTTAAAAAATGGCTAGTTACCAAAATACAATGTTTTGATTCAATATAATAATGCAAATAATGAATCTTTATTTCACACACGCATCCTGGTCTTAATGATGGTAATAATTTCTTAATAAACATCGTGTTTACCTGTAATTCGGCTAGCAGAGAAAGTCAACCTCTAATCCGCAGCTAATAACCAGGTCCATGCTAGGCCTTAGCAGCGCAACAAGAACAACAGCAGCAGTGCTGAAAAATATAATCGTAAAGAGTGTGAACTGCGATGCGACAAAATAAATGATAGCGCATAATATGAAATCAAAGAGGTTTCTCTGTCATCACACGATATATATCTATATCACATCACACAGCCCTACGCTGTCCGGGTTCTGATTCTGAAAGAGAAGGTTTGGCAAAATCAGTACGATTCAGAGCTGTTCGAATTTAGTTTGAGGCCTACAGAGCCTCCTGACATTTTGGAGACATCACACACACTTCATGCTGACCTTTGAAGCGCTCACAATCGCTACTGAAGACACTTTTGATCAAAGTTTTAGTCAGCCAGCCAAGTGGATCTGCCCTGAAATGAATCAGCAGGAATTTTTCAATTACTGCTTCTGTTATTCTTTTAGTCTTTCTCACTTTCAACATCTCCCTCCTCTTTCTTTATCTTTTATGCATCCCTTTATTTCCCATCCTCTGAATTCAGTATCATTCAGTAGACATCATCATCATGACAGGTAATTAGAGCATTAAAAGACTAATAATCTCCTTCTCTCTCTTCCTTTTTCTCTCGGTCCAGTAACGGCACAGCTGGGAAGATGAACGGAGCTCTGGAGCATTCGGATCAGCCTGATCCGGACGCAATTAAGATGTTCGTGGGTCAGATCCCTCGCTCCTGGTCTGAGAAGGAGCTGAAGGAGCTGTTCGAACCGTACGGGGCCGTCTATCAGATCAACATCCTGAGAGACCGCAGTCAAAACCCACCACAGAGCAAAGGTACACACGCGCACACACACTGTGCTTTCACCTCATTTAATAATTACCTCTGTTAAGCATCTATAGCTTCATTTTAGCTTTTTAATCCACGTTAAGATTAACCATGAAGTTGTAAACAGATTATGATATTTACCAGAATGAACCAAGATTTGTACTGTGTTTAAAAGCTATATAACTGAAACAGTGTCGAAATTTTCACCGTCAAGCCATGAGTACGATAAGTAGTACATATTGTACCAATACAGTACCTGGCCAAAAAAAAAAAAAAAAGTCATCATTTGGATTTAAATAAGCAAATACTTAATAATTACTGCAGTGATTAATAAGTTTCATCCGGGAACAATTCTTTTCACGCCTAACTGATGGCGTGAGTAGCTTCTCATTTCTTTAACAACCATGTCGGAAGACGTATCCTGTAGTCATGGAAAAGATGTTACACAAGGCTCATATTATTGGCCTGCATCAAGCTAAGAAAACAACCAAGGAGATTGCTGAAATTACTGGAATTGGGATATGAACGGTTGGGATAAGAACATATTATTTAAACCTGCAAGGATAGTGGTGAACTGTCAATTTCACAGAAGAAATAGTTTAATAGTGAATGTAAGAGCATTTCCATACACACAATGAGACCGCACATGATTTGGACCAAACAGCTGTAGGGGCATGTCTGAAGCATGCCGCTTTTCCTATTCTGCTGTTAGCTCGTTTTGCTGACTCATGCAGCCTTCTGTAGCTCTAGACGTGCTTTTTCTAATACCAAATATGAACTTCTCAGTCGCTGTGGTGATTTCATTAATCTGGAGGAAAGGTCATGTGAATGCCCTCAAACATCAATGAACTGAAACAATGTTGTAAAGAAGAGTGGGCCTAAATTTCTCCCATGCAAGAAACTATTCGAGAGACTGACGAACGTCTACTGAAAATATTAACGTCAAGCTATTGTTGCTAAACATGGTTCTACACGTCGCTGAGTTATAGGGTGTACTTATTTTTTCCCACCTGGTTTCTGAATGGTGGTTAATTTCTATTTGGGTGACTACATATTGAAATCTGTTTTTGTTTTTTTGTTTTTTTAGTTTTTATAAATTGATACAGACCACACAGTTATTTAGGCCCTGATAAATTAAAGACATGTGCTGTGTCTTAATCCAGACACGTCCATCAGTACACTTCCATGTAATACATTTCCATGTACTTATTTGTGTAGTGTGTGGATTTTGACAGGGTGGTCGTGTCTCAAATCGATCATGGCAAATCATGATTTGACCACGATCACCTGCTGAACCTAATGGAGTGAACGTATCTGACAACAGTGTGTAGAGGTTTATAAATTAGGGTTGGTATGGTAAGGTGTGGCGTTCACAACAGTTCCAACCACTGAAGCTTCCTCGAATCTTTTTTTTCACAAGGTAGAAAATAGGTTGGTGGTCCCTCCCTTCCACTACGTAGCCAAGATGGCGACCACGGAGAGTGAAAAGTGTCCGGTGTCTCACACTCAACTTTTTGACTGTTATGAGTACACCGTACTGGTACTCTGGTAACAGTGCACTGCATGTTGCCTTACTTGTCAGTATGAATGTACTTATACACTCAGAATAGCAAGTATAAGTGTTAAACAACACCGGGATAGAATAGATAGATAGGGTGGAAGTTCTTCTCCCCCATGTACATGTGTTTGGAAGCATGACTGTGGGGACTTTTGGGGATGCTGTAATCAGAAATATGACCGTATTGACCCCTTTGCAAGTTTTCTTTTTGTGTCCTTTTGAAGGAACATACTGAAGTTGAGGGAATAAAGATATTTGACTTGAAACTCTTTCAGGTTTCATCCACCTCATTGACTGGATTCTCACAGGGTTTAAATCATATTGATCGTTCCCAATTAGAAGCTGTTCAGATCAGTCTCACTGTGATTACTGATTACACACAGCAGTGGAAGTGAAGGTGTTATATTGAACATTAAGCAGTAAATAAATGTAGCTTGCAATGTTTTTATAGCTTGAGTAGAGATAATCATTAGCGATGAAAATCTCTTTGTCTTGCTCTTACACACACACACACACAAAAAGAGCGTGATTCTTGCAGACTGCTTGTATTATGGTCATGTTTGCCACTTGTCTTGTTTCTGCTCAGTGTTATTTGCACGTCAAAACGACACGGTCTTCTCATCTTATGGATGTTATTTGCTGTGGAGCTTCTCCGAGACAGAAGGTTTATAAAACTGTCCGATAGTAATAACTGTAGTTCTGCGCTCTATAGATTGTCTGTTATGTATCAAGTGGCAAAGAAATGAGGACTGTGAAGTTTGCTATAGTATATATAAGAAAGCCTTTAGTGAAATGTGTAGAATACAACTGACAAAACAAATCTTGTGTGACATCAGGCTGCTGCAGGAAGTGACATCATTATGTAGGCTAAAGCTTACTTTTATAGCAAAATATCTATTTAATGTTCATTCTGAACACAAATGGAGAGGAAAAAGGTTTCCTTTTAGCTGCTGAGGTTAGGGTTGGGTCTGGGCACAGTTGGGTCCACCTGCTGGGCATTTCTGCCTGACGGAGTGCTTAGCACCGTCGCCTCACTGCAGGTAAGTTCTGGGTTCGAATCTGCCGGCCGACTGGGGCCTTTCTGTGTGGAGTTTGCTTTAGGCACTCCGGCACAGTCCAAAGACACGCAGATCAGGCCAACTGGCTACACTAAAGTGCCCATAGCTGTGAATGTGAATGTGAATGGTTCTTCATCTCTGTGTTAGCCCTGTGATAGTTTGGTGATCCCGCCTCTCAGCCGAAGTCATCTGGGATTGGCTGTAGCTTCCCCGCGACCCTTAATGGCTAAAAGATAATATGTAGATAATGGATGGATATATGCATTTAGATGTAGCATTAATTAACTGCATTACTATAGAAGGTCCTCACAAGGATAGTAAGACAAATGTGTGTGAGGGTCTGTGCCGGTGTGAGTGAGTGTGTGTGTGAAGGCGGCTGTAATGAAGACATAGAATATAAATGTACCCAGAGGAGAGAGCGTAAATTGTTTATCTGAGCTGGACTGCAATTTAAAATGCACGCACACACACACGCACACACATACAAGGAGAACAGGTCACCCTCTTGTCAATTGATTGATCTGAGATCGGAGCAGAGCAGCTGTGGGTCTCTTTACAAAAGATGTATTCCTCTCTGCCTTTGAAGTGCATAATAGACACACACATGCAAAAACAGGGTGAATAAATGATATAGTTTGAGCTTTTCAGTCCCTTGCTGTAGAACGATACAGGTGTGTGTGTGCCTCTGTGTGTGTGTGTTGTATCTTCGAAGGTCTGGTAGAGGCCTATTATGCTAATGTATTAAAATGTATTCTCATTTCACTCTGTGCATCTGTGTGTGTGTGTAAGCATGTTTATATATCTTGGTGGGTCCCCATAATGTAGGAATATCTGAACTTTGGCTGGACTCCACAAGGAAACTTTTAAAAAGCTTTTATTAAAAAAAAAAAAAAAAAAAAAACGGTCTGTGTTCAAACTTAGGGTTAAAATGTATGTGTAGCTTAGCATTAAATAGCGGCATCAATAATGGAAGGTCCTCGTGTGTGTGTGTGTGTGCGTAATATCTCGGAGACTGTATTTGTGTCTCTCTGCAGTATGTTAGATTTCACTGAGTTTGTTCAGCTTGGTAGGGTGTGTTTTATTAATCGAGGAATAAAGCAGGACAGGACAGTCTTGTTCATTTAAACCACAGTCACTCCGGGCTTTCTTTGCTGAGGCGGAGTCCTGTGTGATGTGCTTTTGAAAGCAAAACATCGATTCAGTTAGACATGCAATATTAGGAAGACGTTAAGGCTGGTGTAACCACTAGCAACACCTCCATTTAAAAGTTGAATGTTCTAGTTCACCTAGACCACTATCAGATATGCAGTCGTTCTTCCACATTCCTACGTTCTTTTACATTCAAGTCATTCAGCATTCAGCATTCAGCATTTTATTCAAGTTCAACAACAGAAAGGGAAATTGTAAGGCAGATGTCGTCAATTAGATTTGATCTGAAGCCAACTCTCAAATACAGTTCGGTCCAGGACCCCACCCTGAAACCCCTCCGAACTAGTGCTGCATTCCACTTGATTCAGAAGTGTTAAGCTGGGGCTCAGAATGATGTCATTGTCTACCCCTGTGCAATTGACAGGCAAATATTGGCAATAAAGCATGCAAGCCTCCATATTCATGTTTTGTTAACTCGATGAAACTAGAAACTATGTGACCTTGATGAGTGATGTATATTTTCCTCCTCAAACAGTGAACTGTATAGTCAGTGTTACAGCTTTAAATGGTTCACACACTTGGTCCGTTTTGCTGGTTGGAACTTCAGTGCGATTATTCCCCCTGCCCCCGCTTGTCTTTGTTCACGTTATATTATTTGGTTGTGAACCCTGGCCCATTTATACCATCGACTTATACATTTGCTGAAATCTCACAGTCTGTAGGCACCATAAAACACATATAAAGACGTTTTTTTTGTACAGAGATCCAGCAATATTGCTGTAAAGGAACCCTTCAATATGCCGACTTTGGTTGCTTACACTGAACCAAACAAAGCCAGCATAAAGCCAGCTCGGTGTGTGTTTCTACATAGCAAGCCAGCGTTCTGGAATGAGGCGTGACGTATCACAACGGACCGTCCCTGTCTTGGGTACGTATAACCTACTACGCATAAGAAACATTTGTGTTATCAGAAATATGTTGGAAGAGGAATTGAAGAGAAGTGGGAAGCGATTCGAGGCAGAAAAGAAATTGGACCTTAGATGCCGCGTACGGAGGCTTTTGAATTTGCCCTGCTCTTGGAAAGAAGAAAATCAATGTCAAAAACGTCACACCCCTGTCCCTCCATGCCTGCATGTCCCTTGTAAAAAAACACCGATTCCAGCTCTGTGACTATCGACCATTCCGACTCAAAGGCGGAACAAACAGACCCCATTCCGTATTCGGACCTTTTACACAGAACTGCGGGGTGAAATATGGCTGCAACATTCCCGCCTTGGCCAAGCTGTGTAAAACTGGGTAAGCTGGTGATGTAAGACAGGACGAGATCTGTCTATAGGAGTGGCCCTGTATTTTCAACTAAAGTTTTTTTTGCTTGTCACGAGGTAGAAATGAAGACTTTAGATGCAAAAGCCGTTAAACGCCACCTCCGTGAAAAATGAGATAACGATATCAAGTGAAAGCTCTCAGTGCGTAGTATATGATGATCGAATGGTTTCGCTTTAAACCCCGTTAAATCCCGCACTGAGTCTCTTCCAAAACACAGTTTGTTGGCAGAAACCTCTAAACACTACTTCCCTTTGTCAGCAAAAGCCGCTACGTTCACAGCACGTTCAGAGATTTTAGCTTGTTTAATGTGAAATTATGTTGTTTGAAAACAGTTGAAAGTTGTTGAAATTAAATGCTGTTTGCCAGCTTCATGCACTACTTTCTATTTTAACTTACATGACATGACAACAGTACACACTTTTTATAGCTATTTATTTTTGGTTATTTATTTTACATGTATTTTCAGCAGAGTGTATGGTGTGGTTAAGGTGTAATGTCTTCTGTTTCTCGTTTATTCTGCTAATGTTTAGCTATAAAGTGTGCGGTCATTTCGTCATCGCATGCGGTTGTGCTGTACGGTTATTGCTGAGCAGTTTGTTCAGTGTTTCATTTTGAATTCTGCTTTCATCTTTTGTTTCCAGTTGCATCTTTAATGATCTTGCAACTGTTTCCTATGTCTTGTCCTAAGAGGTAGACAAAGAATGTTTCTGCAAAAAAAAGCGCACATGGATGTACATGGTTATGCTGGAAAAGACAGTCAAATTTGTTAAAAACCAATGAAATGACTTAAGTTGCTTAAAATTTCTGAAAATAAGACATTTCATTCACGAACTCACGGAAGCCGAACATAGAAGCCTGATTTTAAAAAATGCTTATTTAAAACAAAAGATATCAGACGGACTTAGAGGTTTTTGCATCTGAAGTCTTCAAATAATGACAGTAAAATCTTATCATGTGTCTTGTTCTAATTAAAGTGCAATCAAACAAAAATGCCTCGTCTACTAACAAACACAAATGTGATGTCAAGTAAAGGTTAGAATCTGAACTTTTAAAAGGTTCCCCTGTTCTGTTTCTATCAGTGAGGAAATGAATGTAAAATTAGAATGTGTGTCTTATTATTGGTGATAATTGCGAGACATTAATGGTGAACAATTACCCTTACGCCTTTAACCGTAGGAACCAGAAGTTCTTTTGACTGCGTATCTGAATCTGCGTAAACATCTCTCTCTTTCTCTCTCTCTCGCTCTCTCTCACACACACACACACACTTACACTTTTTCGTTCTCCTGCAGTGAGAGATGGAGTGTTTGCTCAGTGAGATTGAATTATGACTTATTTGTTTCTGCTGAAGCGTCACAGCCGATTAGAGCAGCCATTAGCTTTGTTAGCTCAGCACCCATGGCCAATTACTCACTAGTCGCAGGTGAAGTGTGTGTCTGTGTGTCTGTGTGTGTGTGTGTGTGTGTGTGTGTGTGTGTGTGTGTGTGTGTGTGTGTGTGTGTGTG
>JAQMYM010000004.1:12676893-12704218 GCA_030014255.1 Parauchenoglanis ngamensis | reverse complement strand
GTGTGTGTGTGTGTGTGTGTGTGTGTGTGTGTGTGTGTGTGTGTGTGTGTGTGTGTGTGTGTGTGTGTGTGAGGGAGTAATGAGATTTTTAGGTCTCTTGAGATGCGTAGCCCAAGATGGAATCACTTGACTGACACCTCAGGCACAATCTCATTCCTTTTTTTATTTTTTTATTTTTATCCATCCCTCATTTGGAGAGAAAAAAAAAATCAATCCTGCCAATAGAACGAGAAACGTGACGTCTGTTCAGAGACCGTGTGACTTTTTTTTTGCCTTCCTAATAACCTTTTAAATGCTTGCACACACTTCAGTTTGCAGTGCGGTTTGTGGTGTGACTGGCTTTGATGTTGCCCTGTTAGTCCTGACGAAATAACCATTTCTGATGTTTTGAGACTGTCGAATTTATAAATGTCACCATGTTACAATACGTATATAATTGTTATATGATAGTAAGAATATATATTTTATTATTGTTCGTATTCCTGTTATATTAAAATGAAAAGTGTCATTTTTAAATAGTGATGA
Organism: Parauchenoglanis ngamensis; assembly: GCA_030014255.1. Taxonomy (NCBI): domain Eukaryota; kingdom Metazoa; phylum Chordata; class Actinopteri; order Siluriformes; family Auchenoglanididae; genus Parauchenoglanis; species Parauchenoglanis ngamensis. The sequence goes on along the minus strand of JAQMYM010000004.1, from coordinate 12,703,693 downwards.
AATTGTCATGAAACTTTTATTGGAGGAGGCAAAGCCAGCTTTCATTTCTAAACAGGGGTGGAGAATGCATTCTGTGTGTATGAGTGAGGAATGATTGACTCTCATGACTGTCAGGGACAATATTAATAGCACTGACAAATGTTTAATTTTCCTATCCTGCACAAATATATTTTTTAATGGGTCAAGTCACGATCATCATGTCACCACCCTGCTTCCTGTTCACATCGAAGATCGATCCCAAAAGAGTCGATTCTCTGATTCCAGGAATTGAATAATTAAAGGTGGAGTCATCGATTCTAATCAATTGTAATATTATAATACACTTTTTGTCAAATTCAGCAAATACCTACTCACGGTCAGCTAGCTGTTAGTTCTGTGTGTGTTCATACACAGCCCTGGCTCTGTAAATGGGGAAACATCGAATGTGGCTCGGCCCGGGACACACACCACTATTCCAGCCAATCACAGGACAGGAGGAAGGGAAAGGCTTAGGGGAGGTGAGGGTGTCGTTGTTAGGATCGTTGCCATGGCAATGCGCATCCATGAATTTAGGGGGCGGAGCTTCTGAAGGAGCGCTGAAGAGTAGTGTGTATGTGTTCGGAGTCGATTCCACACTGATAATGATTCACCTCCAACAAACAGAGGAAGCTCCTTTAGTTTAGCTTCTCAATTTAAAGAGCCCACCGTTGTATATTAGTCTTCACTAAGTGTTGTATTTCTATTTAAACCATATAAGCACTTGTTAATATTGACAGATTGTCAGATGAATGTCAGCAATATTGCATTGTAGCTAGAAATTATACCTCATTAGAAGTTCTGTACTATGGTGATTGAAATGCTAGTGTTCAAAGTGTTCTTTGGTTTATAGTGTATTTTTATATAATTTAATAAATAATCGGTAGTTGCAGCTAGTCAGTAGCCTAGCGCTGACCATTGCTTCCTACTTGCCGTTTTGTAAACAGACACACCTGGTTATTGTAAATATCATGTCACTGTAAATGAAAAACAGACATTTTTTCCCATCTTCTCACTCTCCAGGTTTGGGCGGAGCAAGAGCGTGTGTGAACGTGGTGTTAGTCACACCAGAGCTGGGATAATAATCCATGTAGATCGACTTAAACAATGTCTGCCTGCTTTAACACTCGCTAGAGAGAAATCGACAGGCCAGCCATAGACATGTTGTAATATAGAACTGATACACGCTTACACTCTTGTTGTACACTCTCTCACACACAAGCATGCTCATACATACACAGGCACACACACACTCATTATGTGCTCTATTGTGTACTCTCAGTGCAGACCCTTAGGGCATTAGGCATTATAGGCTGCTCTCTGAGGTGTGTGAGTATATGTGTGTGAGAGACAGATTAGCACAGAAGCACTGTGGGCAGAGTTGCTCTCTCTCTCTCTTTCTCTCACTCTCTCTCTCTTTCTCGCTCTGAAGCACATGATGATGAAATCGCTTTATAAAGCGGGAAATCGCTTTCTGGGGAAATAATATCACCTTCTCAACCCATACACACACAGTCCCTTGTCTTTACTCGCATTCCCGCTACTCTGTGTGTGTGTGTGTGAGATAATGTTATGGCTTTTTGGTAAATACCCAATTATACTTAATTGTCCTTTTTCCTCCTCTCTTTGCTTCCTATTTTTCTCTCCATCTCTCATTCTCACTCTCTTTCTCCTTCCATTCCTATTGCCCATCTTTCCTGCTCTCTTTCTTTCCACCTCTTTTTCTTCCTTCATACTTGTCACCTCCATCCCTACCTCTTTCCCTTTTCTCCCCTGTCCCCTGTCTCTTAAATTCTTCAATACAATTGCCTCCATTTTCATATTTCACTGTCTCTTCCTGTCTCACCATTCCTTATTTCTTTCTCTCTCCTCTTTCTGCTTTCCTTCTGCTCTGTTTTCCTCTCTCCTTGACTCTCATCCATTCATCTTTTTGTTGTATCTCTTCTTTGTCTTTTCCACTTACTTTCTACAATTTCTAAATCTCTCTCTCTCTCTCTCTCTCTCTCGCTCTCTCTCTCTCGCTCTCTCTCTCTGTCTTGCGTTCTCTCCCTGCCTCTTCCTGTTGCTCTATTTTCATGGCTTTCATCCCTCTTTGCCTTTCTTCCCTTCTTTCCTCTCATTTGCTGTCTTCCCCCTCTACCACCATATGCTCTAACCTCTCTCTTTCTCCTTTTCTCTCTCTATCTTTTTGTGTGTAGGGATGCTCCTCCCCCATGGTGGTGAAGTTTGCCGACACTCAGAAGGATAAGGAGCAGCGGCGGCTGCAGCAGCAGTTAGCTCAGCAGATGCAGCAGCTGAACAGCGCCTCCGCCTGGGGCAGTCTGACCGGCCTGACCGGCCTCACCCCGCAGTACCTGGCAGTAAGAGGCCACACCCACTCGGCCACGCCCATCAGCACCACAGTCAGTCAATGTCTCAGCCCCTCACTCTTCAGGCTCCGCCCACTCTCTTGTAGCAAGACGCCTCGTCTTCTCGCATTTCCCTCTTGCTATTTCTGTCTTTCCACCACCTTTCTTTAGCGATCAAACCCCGTATTCCCAATAGCGTCAGGATGAAGGTGCTAATTGGATAAGACACAAGACACAGTGAAGGGAAAGTGATAGCTTATTTAATCCTTGTGTTAGCAGGCTCTAATTTTAGCAAATGATAAATTGGGTACGGTGACTATTTTGTAGATTCTTCAGATGTTTTCCAATCTTGGTTCTAGAGTCTTCAGACACTGCATTTGTTAAGGTTTTCCTGGTCTAACACACCCTCCATTCTGTGTGTGTTGAAGAAGGAAAACATTTCATGTGCATTATAAGTGAATAACTAAATATCCATAACAAAAATGAGGATGAGGTAACCAAAAAACATCTGTCTAAGAGCAATAGCACACCATCATCCCCTCCTCCTCCTCCTCCTCCTTCATCTTCTTTCTTTCCTTATTCCAATGCTAAGCAAGCAACAGCCTGTGAGCAGTCTCAACTATCTTTATCTTTAACCTTTAACTAAGCACCTTTGACCTTTAGCCAAGCTTCCTGCTCTTTTAGTTCCTTCTAGTACTGTTTACATTCTGTGCAACAAAGCTACACAGGAAGAAAACCGCAGACCTGTGGGTATGTTTTTGAGTGCAACAAAGAGCATGTTTTTTTTACAGGATTTTTTTAGCCCACATTATAAACTCCAAGTGTTTCTGAGTAGGCAGCCAGTCCTCCAAAGTAGCTTTATGAATATATCAGAAATGCTGTGAATCTAGCTGATGTTAACCAGCTAGCACCCTGAGATTGGCAGTAAGAATTCAAAACATTTACGACTTTTATGAACCACACATGAATATGACATTAAACCCTCTCAGAGCTCCATAAATAACTGGCTAGCACGGCATGAGATCATATCCACACGTGATCGCCAATACTTATTCCTGCTTGGTTTTATATATAAACTCAGTGACATTGTAGATATGAACTCAAAGACATGCCTTTGGTCTGCATTTAGTGCATTTAGGGTTTTTTTTTATTGCTAGATGAATTGTTACTGTATCTAAAACAAAACAGTATGAATTAAAAAAAAGCATTTTGCTCCTGTTCTCCAAATGTGGACTTTTCATAATGTGTGTTAGATTCACTAGACTTTAGCATTGTAGCAGAAATTGGTTTACCATTCTCTAAGTTGTTTAAGACATCCTGTCACAACCCTTAAGGATAACAGGCTCTATTTCACTCAGCCTGGCTCTAACAATTTAGCCTCGAGTGTCTGGGTACTGTTAAGTATCCTTTTTCTTGCACATGATCACTACTTGTGCGTATAATCATCATTTCTAGGCTATGTATTCATTCAACAGATTTTCTTTAAATCCAAAGTGACTTCTGCTTGAGAAAGGAGCCAATCCAAGCACCTGAGGGTTAATGGTTTTGCTTAAGGGCTTGATTTTGGGTTAAGTTAAGCATCAGGAGGTACTTATTTGGTATTATATGCATGTAATACATGTGCGGTGCTCCATTTCCTGATACGTTGAGCACGAGTTCTGCTTTGAGCAAAAATGTCATGATGTCAGTCGTTCTCTGATTTTCTTTTTACCTTCTCTGTCTCTTTCTCTGTGTCTCTCTGTAGTTGCTACAGCAGGCAACCTCATCCAGTAATCTAGGAGCGTTCAGTGGGATCCAGCAGATGGCAGGTATGTTGATTTCTGTTGATTCTTGACCTATCTGTCCCAGCGTGTAACCCTGTAAAGTCCAATTTAACCCTTCTTCTAAACTCCCATTACTAAACCATTCTTGTTCTGGATCATTTAAACTCCAGCATGACCTTTTCTTTATTATAGATTTAAGATCAGAAGAGAGATTCAGGGAGTGTGTGTTAGGGATGTTGGTCTGTGCACACTCTGATCCAGGCTGTATTCTTATCTCGCACTCAGTGTGCCCATGATATGCTCTTGATCCAGTGCGACCCTGACCCTGAAAAAATGAACGAATCAATGAAACTGTGATTTGAAATAATGAGCACGCACCTTGAACCATCCTGATGTCAGTGTTGCCTGACAATCCTGCAGAGCCCTTGCCATTTCTCCTGGGTGCGTTTTCAGAAAGGTGTCCTAAATTTCAGCAAGGTGCCCCAAATGAATACTCTGGTGCTCAGCAATCTGTAGCACTTCCTTTTTAAGGCTTGCAAATGCAATAAAGCTTTGTATCACACTTTAAAGGACATAATGTGGGTCATTTCATCCAGACTGTTGATTGTGTCCTTTGGAATGATGTTGGTCTCAGAGGTTGTGAAGATGTCAGTTCACTTCTGTGATTGTATACTTTGTTCGAAGAAAATTGTTTGCTTGTGAAGCCTTTCTTCAATACCAATCAATCGGTTTTGAAATATCTTGGTTTTGGACTTGGCAAATGAGCATGCATGCAACAGCATAAAACACATGATACATTACAGTACATATCCATGACATATTATGTGACGCAAATGAGTAAAATTTAAATTAAAACATGATAGAGGACATGATGAGGACTGGATATGAAGCAAATAAATAAATACCATAGTTTCTTTACTGGTGAAATATGTACATGGCTTACTAGAACTAGCTGACTACTTCATTTTAGTAAGGCATCGATAACTGATTGCTACACCCATTGTACCCAGTCCAGACCATTGTCCTTTTAAGTATAGAACAACTCTTCGCTTTAATGGTGCACTAGTATGTAGGATTTAGGGGGATCGATTAGCAGAAACGGAGTATAGTATTGATAAGTATGTTTTCATTAGTGCATAATTACCTGTAACTATGAATTGTTGAGTTTTCGTAAGCTTAGAATGGGCCCTTTAAATATACACAGGTAGCCAGTCCACTTCCAAGGAGCTGCCATGTTGTGCCGCTACAGTAGCCCAGAACGGACAAACCTCTAGAGAGCGCCTTCTGTTTCACATTTATTTATCGGCAGCGTGAATCCAGAAGGAAGCACCAGAAGGAAGACAAAGAAGAAGACAAGGAAGAAGAAAGAAGAGGAATCAGTGTTTGCTGGTGTTGGCTAACAATTTAGAGAACCCACATTTTGAAAAATAGAGGATCATACTTATTAATTAGCATGCAAAAAGCAAGGGCGTGTTAATGTAAGTACTTGGATGTACACTGTGGGTACCTGGCGGCCACCGTATCTTCTAATACACACTTGGAAAGGAGGGGTAAGGGAGGGGTCCAGTTGGTTGAATCCTCCATAGTCGACATTTCTACTTTAGAAAATTATCTATTTAAAAACAGCAACATGAAAAACAAACATATGGAATAAATGGTTGTAGCCTGTATAATAAAATCATGTGGCCTTGATAGCTTGTATTAAAACAAGTAACAAGTAATTTAATACTTGCTACTGAAGTATTACATGACAGTTAATCCTATGCTCTTTGAAATTTTGTAAATGTTCATTTTAAGTATATTGCAATGCGGATCACAAGAGATTCTTCCTCATGCACAAGACAAGCAAGCAGATTGTGCCAGAGTACGCGTCTGTATTTGTCATTATGACCTAAATGTGCTATCTTGAATATTTTCTGAAGATCTATCACAGGCGCTTTTTTCTCCAAAACAAGGTTTGGAGAAAGTGAACATTTAAACTGAGGTTTTCGTCTTTACAGCAATGTAGAAAACTCAAAATGTGCTTCCAGGGCAATGTGATTCATAATGTTAGGGCAGCTTACATACGTGCAAAGTAAAGAATAATAGCTAGCCTCATGTGTCTTGTGTATCTTACGTTCACATTAGTTTTCATCCTGTAAGGATAATAACACCACTTAAACATAATCAGCACCCTGAGAGGATTTTTTATTCCGGTCCAACTGTTACAACTGCTAAAAAGTGTGTGTGTGCATGTGTGGGTCCTCATCTTCATGTGGTACAAACCAGCAGGAGCTCGTGAGCTCACCAAGATCTTAGCGCCTTCTCTCAGTTGAATTGTGCATCTCAGTCGGATCCTTCCATCTGTCGCCTGGCAACGGGCCGTGATTGGCAGGCGCTGTGTGCAGCTGACATCTGGCGTGGGTGGAGCTACAAGCCATAAGGAGCTCCGAAACACACACTGAGCACTAAGAGCTAGTGAAATCTCTCCACTGACCACCCTCTGTCTACTGGGATCTTGAAGAAACTTGCACACACACATAGACACTTTTTCACTCCCACTTTTGCATTTTTTTCCTTCTAACACTCCTTTTCTCTCACTTGCAGACAGACAGATTTTCGCACACTTCTTCCTCCCACGTGCTGAATTTCTTGTTTTCGCTCTTTCCTGCACATATATACACACTCACACACATACACATATGCATATATAAAGGTTTACACATACACAATTGCTCACACAGAACTGAAACAACCACATGAAACTTGTGTAATTGTCCTCGTTGACCACCAGCCTCACTGTATGCCAGCTAATCAGCAGGAATTTTTAAGCACATAAACACACACATACATACAAATGCCCCCAAAAATCCGGTGCGATTTCAAGTCTATTCAGAAGCACAAAAGAGCCCCTTATCCGCCTGTTTGCCCGCTGCTTCCTCCAGCAAACCCTTTTCCACACAGCCTCTTGGCCTCTGAGACACTCACACATTCTCACAGACCTCACAACACACCAATATTTCCTCATTAATGTAAACAGGAACAGTGCATTTACAGCTATTAAGAAAAACTTCTGATTTAGGCCACGCCCAGTTCAGGTACGAATATTTGGAGCATTAAACAGATACAGATAGTGGCATTTTGTTACACTCCTACTGGAGCTCTATCTTCAGACTTGCATAAATGTTGACTTCTTTCTTCTCCTTTGCTTGTACAAAGTAAGATCCAGCATTAAAAGTTGGCACCCAGCTGTGTGTTTCCTAGTTGGTGTTTTTGTGTAAAAGAAGTCACACAGTATGCACCAGACAAGATACAATCTCTGATCTGTAGTCCCCAGTGCCCAATGTGCAGACTAAACATGGCGCAATTATAGCTCTCTGCTAGTGAACACTTCTGATATCCTATCCAGGTCTCTCACCATAGACCAGTGTTTATTACAAACCAGCCCTCAGGGGTCCAAGATGATCTTCATTTTGTTTGTTTTTTACATTGATCTATATTACTTACTGAAAATGTGGTCTTTCAAGGATTCCTTGTGCAAATTCATATAGGAACTATATATATTGTAATGGTAGCAGTGGACACTGGTACTAGGATTCTATGGGACCTGCAGGATGCAAGGAGAAAGTGTGGACGCAATATGTATTTAATGTGCTTTCCGAGTTCCCTGTTGGAAATTTCAACTGGAACACCCACTGAAGTCGGATTTCTGACTCGGAAAGTAAGAAGTACCTCACCAAAATTCAAGATGGCTGCGCCGTTCATCAAAGCTATAGTAGAATACTGTTCATTAGCACTTCTTTCTTATTTGTGTCTCATGAAATCAGTCATGCACACAGTACTGTACAAGTTCTATCTGTGGACATAACGTTGTTTGTTTGCACAAAATACCACATAATGAGTTGTTATCAAGTGGTATCGCTAACAACAGCTAGCATGGCTAGAACTGGTTTTCCGACTTCTTGTACTGGAACAAGTCGTGACATCAATCCCGGCTCCGACTTCCAACTTCCAAATTAAATGGAATGCAGTATTAAAAACACAAGTCCATGAACAGCTCTAAGGCAATGGATAAACCATCACCGGATCCATTGATCAGATATTATTTGGGATATGGACCTGAGTGATCAGTGGTGTTGCCTTCCCATTTTAGTCCATTTCCATTGTGGTATTTTCTATGGAAGAACAAGGCACAGAGGCTGCCGACAATAATTGTATATCTACCTCTATATTTGGTGTAACCAATATATGAGTGTTGGTGCAATGTTGTAGGTACCAGGATTTTTACCAATAAGTAGGTACTAATAAGGCTATTCCTTGGTCCACACGCCTGCAACAGTGGACTTTATCCATGTGATACATCTGATCCTTGCAAGTCTTTCTTGTCTTGTACCCAACTGAAGCAACAAGGAGTGGTATACAGTTTCTTGGTTCTTAAATTAGCCAAGTTTCTGACAGGTTTTTAATGACTGAGTGCAATTTCGTTGAATCCGAGTCACCGAGAGTTATGCAGTGACATCTTGGTTCAAAGACTTGTCACACACTTTTACTGAAGAATGAAAAACAGATGATGTGCCTCATGCTAAGAAAACACATTTTCATCATCTTTCTACTGCTTGAAGCTTGTTCCTGCTTCTGTAGATGATTTCGAAGCTTGCAGTGTAATGGTTCTTACACGCCAAGCCATTTGCCGGCTGCCGGATGTCATCAAACATCTGTGGCTGAGTGTCATCTGTGTATGCACTGTGTTCTGCTCACTAGTTAGTCCTTGCCAGTGGCGAGTTAGCATGCTGAATCAGTGCTGAGAGGCTTTTCTGGAAAATCAGCACAGGAGAAGAGAATCTCGGATCGTTTGCTGATTCCGTCAACATTTCTTTGCTGTTGTAGGTAGCAATGTTTTTGCATTGAGATAGGCAAGCAAATCGAGATTTCAAGATTGTTGAAGCAGATACTCAGTGTTAATTGTAGCTATGGAGCTAAGCCAAGTTGCACCAACCCCACATACTACGGCAATAAATAGCATGAAAAATAGAGCACAAAAATGCAATAGGTACCAAATGTGCGATAATCTTACGACTATTTAGTGCAGGCGTATGCAATCTGGGGCACAGGGGTTGTCAGTGCTTCTTGTGCGGCTACTACTTTACTCCTACATGTGGTTGGGACTGGATCAGAAGTATCAGAAGTACTGGTTGGAGTATTTTGTGTGTGTGTGTGTGTGTTTGTTAACTTATACAATATATGTTCATTGAGAGTGCGTATCAGCATATATATAACGCATCGTGTGCATTCTGTATAACACTCTCTCTCTCTCTCCGAGTACACACACACACTCATGCTTTTTGTAATTAGTTGACACACACTTACCAGGATGTTCTAATTGCACACACACTCAAATACTCTCTTCCTCTCTCCCACACACACTCTGCAATTTATCGCCCTCCTTTTAAAATGAGTAAACACAACCATGTTAAAACATGTTCTACACACACAGCTAGGCAACCACACACTATTGTGTTCACGGCCATTCCTTTTTACATTAGTCAATTAACATCACACACTCCGGTGCCTACTCGTTCACCCTGTGTAGCACTCAGGACCTCCTCGTTGAGATCAGTGTGTGTTAACACGCCAGCATCCATGTTGTTGCGCAGCCACACACACTCCCACGATGGCTGACTCTCTCTCTCTCTTCAGGTATGAACGCACTGCAGTTACAGAATCTGGCCACTCTAGCAGCGGCCGCCGCGGCAGCTCAGAGCTCGGCCAGCCCGTCCACCGCTAGTGCCCTGACCTCCAGCACAGGCTCCCTGGGAGCCCTGGCCAGCCCAGGTAACCGGCGGCCGCCTAGCCTTCATCGTCATCGTCATCATTCTCACTGTTGTAGCATCAGCACTACAGCCGTCACGCTTTTTCCTCTCCCTGCACCGAGTCGCCTCCATCCACATCCTCGTACTTAGCCGTTGCATCAGAAAGCCTGCGCCATGGCCGCGTGTCTGTCCTTCCGTTTTGTCCTTGTATTTCACCGTTTAGGCATTTTGTCAGGTTTCGTAGCTATTACTGCGACTTTCGTTGCTGCCGAAACTCTTAGAAAAGGGCAGAAGTATTTTTGGAAACGCTTCCTAGGAGAGGTGCTTGTTTAGAGCGTTGGAGTCATTTTCACAGTGTATTGCTTTTTACAGGATTTCATTTCATCATTTCATCTCTCACACTTGCACCCTTCTCGTAACCCTCCCTCTCTCTCTTTCTCTATCCATCTTTCTACAAACCAGCGTTAAGTTAAAAAAGTATGCACAGAACACTGTTTCTCACCATGACTACTGTTTCATCATCACCATTATCATCATTTTCATTTTCCTGATCTTGTGTTGTCTCTTTCCTTTCTTCTACATGTGTGTGAGATGTTTTTGAACATTAAATATATGTGAACATTTCTGTACCATACTTAAATACACTAAATGGTGTTTCTCTCTCTCTCTCTCTCTCTCTCTCTCTCTCTCTCTCTCTCTCTCTCTCGCATTTTTCTTCATCTCTGCTACTTTTTCTCTACCACATTCCCTATACTTCTGTCTTTCTCTGCATATTTTTCTCTCTGCATTCTCTCTCTCTCTCTGTCTCTTGCCCTCTGTCTCAGCAGCAGGCTCCACAGCTAACTCGAGTGCCGGAGCAATGGGTTCTCTCGGTTCTTTGGGAACCCTGCAAGGCCTCGCCGGGGCCACCGTGGGCCTCAACAACATTAATGCACTAGCAGGTAGCGTCAACAGTGAGTATAAACCTCATCCGCCTCACCCATCCCATCCCACGCATACGCGCCTGGAGAGACGCCCGCTCACACACACGCGCACACACACAATAAACCTAACAATCAAACAGAAGAAGGGCATCTCTCTGGGTACAATAGGAGTTTGCTGTTTGTATATATGTCCAGCGTCTGTATGTGTTTGTTTTTGTTCAGTACGTATATTTGAGTTTCTTATTGAGTATATGATTTATCAGTTTATGATCTCGAGTCCTGTTTATTCACTCAAGTCAGAATTTACTGGGATTATTTGTGCCAGAACAAATTTCACTCTTCAAATATGAGTCAGATTTGTAGCCGAAAGGTTATAAAAAACAAAAAAACAAATGTTTTAGATCCCTGGATTAATTCTCCTGACGTATTTAATGACAGGAGTAACAAAATTACAAAATGTAACATTTAAGTAACAAAATGTTTCTTAAAAAATTCAGCAAAATGACCCTTGTACCTCCTGATGTAGGAAAATAATCACCTATACTATTATTTAACTTTGGAAGCACAAGACATTTTATATTTTCAATTTATGTTTTTGTCTTTGCTGCTAATAGGCAGCTATTTTCAGTTTGTGTGAAATGTGAAATCGAGCTAAATATCAGCAACAAGGTATTGCTGTAAAATAAATAACAACAAACCTGACACATTGACATTAATGATAAAATGATGCAGTTTCTCCTTATCATACAGTAATGCTACTGCTAACATTCACTCTGTCTCTAAAAAAACTAATTGCTGTTTTACGAAAAAAATTTAGCTTTTATTAACAATTTAAAAAACTAAAAAAAATCTGTAGACTGAGGTTGGTAAGGGGTGGTTGTGGAAGTATTTACCTACAGTAACCCACAAGTTAATGGAAATACCCTATAATGATAGAACTACAGACTTACAGCGTGTGTGTGTGTGTGTGTGTGTGTGTGCAAACTCCACTTCGCCCTGTCTCCACACACACCTTCACAAACCAGACGCCCGGCAAATCCATCGCTCTCTCTCTCTGTTTCTCTAGGCTTGTGTTGTAAGACTGTTAGCTTTGTGTGTGTGTTTGTGTTGTGTTGTGTGCAGCACTTATCCAGATAGCAGGACGTGTTTGTTGGAACCAATTCAACTGCGTGATTAGTGTCTGCAGTTCAGAGTACAATAGCTAAGGGCCTCATATGTTACTTTCTAAATTGGTAGGCTGAGGTGTGTGTGTGTGTGTGTGTGTGTGTGTGTGTGTGTGTGTGTGTGTGTGAATGACCTGACCTGGATGTCTGCATTTTCCCAAAACGACCTTTCAGACAGGTTACTGGTTTTATAAATCAAGCTTTCCAAAACGCCACATCATCCGTTTTACATTAATTGAAATGATTTTCAAATAGACACACACACACAACACACACACACACACACACCCACACACTGCTCATTATAAAGGCCATATAGTTTAATTGAATAGTAAAGGTCAGTATTGTAATTATTGCAGGATAAATGAGAGAGCTGCGGTTGAAGCACCCTGCTCATCATTTATTGTTTGCAGGACGTCAAGCCAAAAGGCCAGTCAGTAAATATGCACGAATCAGTCATCACACACACACACACGCGCACACACACATGCGCATACATCCCTAGACATCCTCCTGAGTTCTTACATTCTTACGTCTCACTGGCGGCTCTTTCACTGCTGTGCTGCGTACACTTTGAAATTTAAAGCGCATTATAAGCAATTATATTTTTTCAATCCAAAGAAATACATTAACTCCTATGACTCATCTGCGCATCCAGAATTACATTCTTCACATAACTGCATGCCTTCCCTATTAGTTTTGCTGTAGTTACTGAATAATTCATAGTAGTTGCTGAATAACAGGGCTAAAGATGTATAGCTTTAGAGGTTGTGGTGGTAGGATAGTGTTTTTTTTTCTCACATTCTGTTGGACCAAGTAGTCAGGAATAAATGCTACATGTCCACACTAATTCATTTTAGTTTTAAAGCACATCAATTTTGCTATGTTTATGCCTGGTGTGCCTGGAGGTTTGGAAACGCTGCTTTGTAAACATTTTAGTGTGGATGAGGGAAAACGGAGGCTTTTGGAAACAATGATTCAGACACCCATATTCACTTCTTGGTTAAGTCTTATCAGTGGAGACATAGCCTTCCCTCATACGTCATCACGTGACCCTTTTCTGTAAGGAAACAAACCGCATCAGCCTGGACTGCCAGTGGTGAATGCAGCATAGATAACAAATTACAAGCATTGCTGACCTTGTTGTCTTTGCTAGCAAATTTTCTGCAGTTAAATTCTTTACAATGCTATAACTGCCTACATGCACAGGAGGAAAGCTATTATTTATATCATTATGTGTGTTTTCAGGCGTGTTATTTTGGACGGAGATAGTTTCTCACCTGGACAGAGATCGTTTTTGTTTCAAAACATCGTTTTAAAACCAAAATGCATTAATGTGGACTGCAGCATAGACAGGTCGTACGTAGCCATTGGAATTAGCTGTTCCTCCGTTTTGTTTATTTAGAATTGCAAATTAGTTAAATAAGTGAGCTTGATGACTTACATGAATTAAATGGAGGAATAGAAACAGATGTTTGGGGAAAGTTCTTGATGGTATGATATGGTGATAGGATGGTGATAGTGACATGCTGCCGTTGTGATGTTGCTTGCATGCGTTGGCCACGGTTTCCACTTGCTTACACTGCTGTGTAATACATGTTATTTATCTTGTGTGTAAGCTTGATGTGGGTGTGTGACAGCACTCTTTATTGTTGCTGATTGTGAGCTGTTCTTTTGTGTAAACTGAGTGTCTTGTAATATGTTGTAAACTGTGTCATTTGTGTTGATTATTGAGGAAAAAATGAAATGTACAGCTTTTCTTTCAGCCCAACTGTAGCCAAGACATGGCAAATCTTACAGCCTCCTACGCTCACATCATGTTGAGTTGTTCAGAAATCTAAAGCAAACTTGTCGTCTGGTTTCTGACACTGTATGACACAGTGCATGTTGTTTAGAAAAATGTACAAATGGATGTTGCAGGGCTAAAACTAGTAAGATTTCGAAGCCAAATCACTTTTATCCATCAAGCATCAGTGTCAGTAAGCATGGGGGTTTTTTGAAGGCAGGACTATACTTTAGAAGTGACCTTGATTATAATACAATTCAATTGAATAGACACTATACTTCACATCCAAAATGAGTCCCATGTATGAATCATTCAGTAAGGTATTGTGTAAATGTTTTCCTAGGCCAAAACAAACCAAAAAAATAAAAAACCTAAGAAATTTACAGAAATTTACGTAACACTGATTTTCTTCAGTGTGCTAAATATTCCAATAACACCAGCTCGGCCATTGCAGTGCAATAGCATACCAAAGACACACGCTAACTCTTTCTCCTCTTATATTGCGGCATTTATTTTATCCTAACTTAATCATTGTTCCGGATTTCTTTCTTTCAAGTCATTAATATGAAACGACTGAGCGTTAAAAAATTTCCATTAAATTCATATGGAAATAAATAACCTATTTATACCTAATTCTAAATAACATTGCAGTAATTCATGACAGTATGGGTTAAGATTCCTATTAACTTATTGAGCTTCTTTAATTAACCCAGATGCTCTAGTAGTCTTGTCGAAATTCTCCAATGAACAATTTTACAAAAATATTCATTCGTATCCAGCTGGATAAAAGTGCAGGCGCATTGCTGGTGTAAATGATCTGAGTTATACCAAGTCTTTGAAGGTGAAGTGCATATGATTGAGCTACACTAAACCCAGAATAAACCAAACACAATTTCCGTGTTCGATTATATTTAAGGTAAAGGGAAATGAAGTACATTTCATTAATTTCTGAACTGTTCCTTGTGCGTTGTCTGATGTGTATATTGTCTGTTTATGTTTTGTATTATGTCTTGTACACCTGTGGTGTGTATATTGTCTCGCTGTTTTTTCTTTGTGTTCTGTGTGATGTAGTAAAAAAAACACTTCCCCTCAGTCCCAAGCGCTAATGAGTAAGTGCACTTCTTTCTTCTTTATTGTTGGGTTTTATGTAAAGTTGCTCACATGCTCTCAGGTGTGGCTGCCCTGAATGGTGGCGGCTCGGCCGGCCCCATGGATGCCCTCACTCAGGCTTACTCAGGAATCCAGCAGTACGCTGCCGCCGCCCTGCCCACACTCTACAGCCAGAGCTTACTGCAGCAGCAGAGCGCCGCCGGGAGCCAGAAGGAGGGTGAGGAAGGAGCACACGCACGCTCACACACAAACACACACATATACTACACTATACCCTGTATAGTCTGAGCTTCCTTTATCAGAACTGTAGTCGCCACAAAGTGTTTGGTTGCTATGATGCAGGTATGTCAACAGACTGTAGTCCTCATTAAGAGATTAATATAAACCTGCACATACACATACGTACACACGTCAACACAAATACTCACACACACCCACGCATATACACATACAGCTTCCATGCGAGAATTTTAGCAGGTGTAGAATTTTAGCAGCAAGCCCGCATAAACACACACCTTCAGACACGTGTACGCAGTATATACCTATACACAGATGCACACACGTACTCTGTGTACACTATTATTCCTATTTAAAGATTTGAGGATGAATGTACATTTACATGTCTTTGTCTTAATAAGGTTAGTCGTGCAAGAGAAAGGTAACCTTTTATTGAAGAAAATTCATTCTAAGACAATTAAAACATGTAAACAAATGTAACTTCTTAACAAGACATGTGTAACAATTATTGGCAACCGTGCATTTCATATATATATATATATATATATATATAGCGCAACCTCGCATGTCCAGTTGAACAGCACTGAGTTTTCTACAATGTTGAGATTGGAGAATACAGAGCGAGTAATCTTACTCTTAATAGCACTCCCTAATACACAATAGCTCCCGATCCTTCAGGGTCCTAGATCCTGTCTCTTCAACTTCCCTTTTCAGAATAGCCGTGGGTTTTCAGTGCGTCAGAGAACTGGGATGAACATTTCAGAAGCTTGATTTTCTGCTCATTGAATCATTTTATTATGGATTTGGATGGATATTTTGGATCATTGTCTTGGATCCAGCTACAACCTAGTTGTAGTTTCTTGGTCGAAGCAGTTAGATGTCCGTTTAAAATCTCCTGGGACGTTATGAAGACCATGTATCCTAAAAAGGTTCTCCAGAACTCGGAAGGAAAACTGTGCTAAAGCATTACACACTTAACAGGGGGGGATTAAGTTTCTGCTTTTTTCACCAATGCACCTTCCGTGTTTTTTTCCTTTTACATGCAAACCCTACACTCATAGAATTTTCATCTCCACAATGTAAGTGCCTGAGTGTAGTCCCTATTAAAAACACCTACACACTCCTGTACATACACATATGTACACCTATACAGTGATAAACACTATATACTCTACATACAGACTCTATTATAGTGTGAACAGATGACAGGGTTCGCACAAGGTCATTAAAAGGATGAATTCTGATTTCACATGCCCTGGGCACAACTTTAAATAGTCAACTAGCTGTAATGACACCACAGTTCGTTTCTGTATGTTAAAGGCATACTGAAAACTGGACTAGCTACATAGCATCTCATGAACAATCGCCTTTAAACCTGCCTTGTGATTTCACAGTTTTTCTTCCGTAGAACATTTTGCAGCACACGCAACAGTGAGACTTCAGATGAAAATATGGAATTTGATTGTCCGTTTTTGTGTAATGCATATGCAATTGTTATTTCCATGCTATTTCAGCACTCCTTTACCATAGACTTGAAGTTTGTTGCTTTTCCGCCAGCCAGAGGACTACAACATCGGACACAGAGTTGTTTAGCGTAAGGCATGTGCCTTTTTTCGCCTGAAAAAATAAGTGTGTGTATGTGTTGTGTATGGTGTTTGCAGGACCAGAAGGGGCAAACCTTTTCATCTATCACCTGCCGCAGGAGTTCGGGGACCAGGACATTCTGCAGATGTTTATGCCTTTTGGAAATGTAGTGTCGGCCAAAGTGTTCATCGACAAACAGACCAATCTGAGCAAGTGCTTCGGTATGTAGCTAGAAAAGACAGCTAATCAGCCACAACGTAACATTTGGAAAATTGGCAATGTCACAAAAGTCCTGTTTATTGTGTCAAATTTCTGTATTAGATGTGGCGGAACTGATGTACACCAAAAGTTTACGTGCCCTGACTATCACAGCCATGTGCTTGTTGAAATACAGTCCCCTTTACTGTTATAATAACCTCCACTCTTCTGGGAAGGCTTTCCGCTAGACTTTGGAGTATGGCTATGGGAATTTGTGTTCATTCAGCTACAAGAGCATTAATGATGTTGGGCCACTAGTGTTCCAGTTCACCCCAGAGGTGTTCAGTGGGGTTGAGGTCAGGGCTCTGTCGTGCTGGAACAGGTTTGGGCCTCTTATTTCCAGTGAAGGGAAACTGTAATGTTACAGCATACAAAGACATTCTAGACAATTGTGCGCCTACAACTTTTTGGAGAAGAACCACATATGCTTGTGATGGTCGGGTGTCCATAAACGTTTGGCCACATAGTGTATGTGTTATAAAAAAAAATATTTAAAAAGATGCACTTTTCCTAAATAGTCCTTTCATTAAGGTATTATCACACATTTTGTCATAAAAAAAAAAAAAGTGTCACTGGAAAACCATGCCTTGACAACACTGCAGCAACAAATACAGTATATTGAAGAATCGTATTTCGTATTTCTCCACCCTTTTTTGTGCAGTCCCCCTCAAATGGATATGTATGAGACAGAGAAGTGCACTTTAAGCTTGTTTCATACATAACATAACAATAAAAAGGGTTGTTGAACAGAATACGGTCCAATTATGGCCAAAAAGTGGGCAGCGTTTCTAGGGTACGTTTGTCTGTTTGTCTTTTTTTTAATATTGAAACGTTGCTGGATGTTTAGTGTAACACTCAAGCTTGGTAGCATACACATCTTCTAATGTGCTACACCACAATCCCTGGGACTGTAATATAGACGTATATTTTGTGGTAAGACCCTGCACATTTGATATGATACACTCTCTCACGCACTTTCCTTCTTTCTGTCAGGTTTCGTCAGTTATGACAATCCCGTGTCAGCACAAGCAGCCATTCAGGCGATGAACGGGTTTCAGATCGGAATGAAGCGCCTGAAGGTGCAGCTGAAGCGCTCTAAGAACGACAGCAAGCCCTACTGATCTAATTGCTAGGGCCACTCCTCTCTGTCCCTACACTGCTAGGGTAAGTCCCCACTGCTGCCACGGCAACCGCCCCGGGGATGGGAAAAGGGGGGGACATGGGGGAGAGTTTCACCCTTGACACCACAAGAGGGAGTCACTTTCCCCCGAACATTCTTTTTAAACTTTTTTTGATGGCAGTATTATTATTATTATTATTATTATTATTATTATTATTATTACTTTTTGGTTTCTATTCACATGAACGCTTCCATTTTTGCTATTATTTTGTATGACCTGCGATGAATGAATAGCTATTGCTAGGTTTTGTTTTTTTTCCCTTTTTATTTTGAGTTGTGTACAAAACTATTTATTTATTTTTGAAGTAGATATTTATACCATGCCTTTTTTTTTTTTTTTTTTTTTTTTTTTTTTTTTTTTTTTTTTTTTTACAGCCGAAAGGAAAGTTCTCTAAACTACATTTAGTTTCCCGTTGTGAACCTTGAGGCTTGTGAGAAGGCGTAGGGATGGGGCCAGAGCCCCAAAAAAAGCACCAATATGCACGTTCGACTTTGCCCTTTGACCTCTGGTGTTGGCTCCGGGCTTCGCTGCTCCTTCGACCCCTTGGCCCAACGGCACCAGAGAGAAAAGGGTCAAAACCCGATGTGGCCTCGCTGTAGTTAACGGCAACAACTGCCAAAAGAGACTCTCCACACAGACACATACACACACACACACACATACATATACACACACGCACACATATACACACACCTGCCATTAAAGCATTACGCCTTTTGCGTTGTTTTTTTTTTTTTGTTTGTTCTAGTGTTTGTCCAACAGAGCATTTTATGTAGAGCATTTTAAAAAGAGATGACATAAAAAAAGAATCTAATAATAAAGCATTATATGTTTCCGGCGGGTTCAACTGCAAATACTTGATGTTTATTGAAATAAAAAAAAATATATCAGAGTACAGAAAGCCACAGGCCTGTAAATTTTATTTGTAAAAAAGCAGTTCTATTTTTATACAAAAAAAAATTTCTACTGCCTCTACTGAAGTGAAAAAAAAGACTTTATTTATTCTGGTTAAATGATCGGGTTTGTGACGACGTGCTTTTCGCCGTTCAGTCTTCTGAAGCCACACAATCTGATGTGGGAAGAGAACAGAGGATCACCCCCCCTCTCTCCCTCCCTTACTCCCATCCCTCTATCTCTCATCTTTCTGTCTCTATCTCTTTCCCTCCCATCTGTCTTTCTTCATTCTGTCATGTCCCAGTTATATTTCAGTCTAATGGGGCTGCACGATTGTCCTGATCATAGTCAACGGTGCTGTCTGTTAGAGTTATTAATTGCGAATACATTCAGTGGCAGCTCGGCAGTTCTGCCTGTGCTCTGGTGCATGGAGGAGGGCAGCTGGATGAAATCCCAGGAAAGTCAGAGAGCCAATTTTGGGCCCCTGAGCAAACGGCTTAAACCTAAACCGCTCAGCTCTGTGTGTGGATTGGATTCAAACGCGTAAATGACTGCAGATAAAAACATCAAGTGAATAGTCATTAACGCACATTGCAGTGAAAGCTTCGTGATTCTACAGACATGCCAGCATGTATGCTTTAACTGTAGCGTCTTTGATATCTGACTCCTTTCTAGAGCGATACAGAAGACATTTGGAAACTTGTTTTACGGTTTTGTTTTTTTCACTCAATACAGCAGTCAAAAATAAATGTGAATAAAACCAACAAGTGTTGGGTGATCAGGACACAAGTGGACAGCTGAGACACATTGCTGTTCACTCCTGTGTCTATCACACGTCTCCAAGCTGACCACTAGAGTCACTTCTGCTAGAAGGTCTCCACGCGTGGTGATGTTAAAAACGATAGACGGCCTACATACCTTCATTAGTTTCATGCTCTCCACCACATATACCTCTTCGTCACCATTTGTGTTTCTAGTCCTGCATTAATGAGATATTTTGCTGTCACGTCTTTGTCAGGGACTCATCAGGACGCATTAGTGTTCACGCTACAGAAGGTATGTGGTCAAATGCGTCCTTCACCACTTCGGCATGTGATTTCCGTGAATGCATCTTGGAAGTTGTTTACACTTGTTTTTAGCGCTGTCCACTTGTGACCAGATTTCCCAAGACGCGTTTTAATACCAGGTGTTCAGGAGGGTATTAGCGCCACTTTTATCTAAGTGAACTTTGACCTGTGAATTCACAAACCTAGGAAACACGATAGATAGTTGTGCTGTTCATCATATATGCTGTTTCTTATTTATTAGCATCTTGTCCACCATTCGTTGTGGTAAAATTCTGGGTTTTTTTTCTCTACCTGCTAGGATTTTGTTCTTAGTACCTCTGTGTATAATAAAATGTGTTTGTTCGTTAATACGACTGAAATAGTTAATGTGACTGGAGGTGGTTGAAATGGAAGGGTTTGAGTTTACAGTACATGTTAACCACCATAACTTAAGCTCTGGTTTAAAACAGAAGAAGCCTTAAATTGTGGGGGTTTTTGGGGTTTTTTTTTTTTTTTGGTTTTTTTTTTGACAATCCCAAAATCCAATCCAGGCCCAGAGCTCAGCAGCGGAGGGTTCAGGGTCTTGTTTAAGAGCTCAAAAGTGGTGCTGGGATTTCAACTCAGAGCAATCCCGGGAAATAAGACAGAACCGTAACCACGTGGTTCCCACTGTTGTAGACGACTAGACTGGGAAGCGAATTACATCACAGGTAAAAAGTGACCTTTCCGTGTTTAATTACAGAGGCTGATAATGCAATTCGTTTGATTAATTGTGAAGCCCTACTTCTTTGCTCCTTGTCCTTTTCCTCCTCTCTTTCAATCCCTCCTTCACCCTCTCCCTCGCCGTGAGTAGTGGCACTTTACGTGTGCAATCTGTCTCGCCCTTTTTTCCTTCTGTTTCATTTTAGCTTCGTCTGGTGTTCTGGTGTTTTTTGTTTCCGCGTTACAAAAAAAACAAAACAAAACAAAAAAAAAAACGTGTACTCGTTTTTTAGCTCAAGATCCATCAAGCTGTGTCTCTTAAACAAGGGACCGATGGATTCTTTGGGGTGCTGTGTGTGTGTGTGTGTGTGTGTGTGTGTGTGTGTGTGAATGTACATCATTTACATATGTTTTTCTGTGTGAAATATGTGTAGTATATAAAAAAAAGAAAGATAACTTAAAAAAAAAAAAAAAAACCTCTTCTTGCACTGGGTTACCGCTGGCTAGTAGCGCTGTTGTTGTCGTTGTTGATGTTGTTGCTGTTGTTGTTATCTGTTGTTTGTTGTTCTCATGGTTTTTTAATGCTGTAGTTGTGTGCCAGAGGCTGTGTGTGTAACTCTCCTCTCCCGTTTTCTTCCCTAGAAACTCATCTCCATGACTCTTTGCTCATCGTTTGCCTAGCATGTCTACGTGGCGTTCAAAAAAAAAAAAAGTCTCATCGTCTCGTCATTGTCTCCGATGTCTTTCTGAGTTCTCCTGATCATAATCTGGTCTCCTCCTACTGATCTCTCCTCGACTTTGATCTTAGCTTGATCTCTGTTGGGTAATTTGTTTTTCCTTTTTTTTTTCTTTTTTTTTTTTTGCATGTGACCTCATTTGGAGCTTTTAACTGTTTTTCTGTTTTTGACCTTTTTTTTGGTTTGTGTTCTTTCTCTTTTTATTATAACAGTTGGGGGAGGGATGGGGGGAAAGAAGGAAGGAAAAAAATAATAACAAATGTGAAAAAGCTAAAGCGCTAAAGCTGCGTTCACACTCACACATAGGTAAAGTCTATTTGATAGTATAACCCGAAGCGTCGTCATTTTAAGAAGCGCTGTTTTGAACATTTCACAAATGTAATGAATTTAAAAAATAAACAAACCTGTGGCAAAGAAATTAAAAGAATTTGCATCGTTTGCTAGCTTAAGATTTTCGTTCTTATGATTTGCTTTACATTTCATTTTTTGGTTCGGTTTTTTGTTTGGTTTTTTTTTGTCATTCATTTAAAGTAAACTTGAAAGTACAATACAGGGATTGGCTTCGGGACTTCCTGTCAGCGCGTCACAGTATGAGACGTGCAGGTAGCCCGAGCTGGTTTCTACGAGAACTAGACTACTTCCAAGCAGTTTTAATAAAAAAAAACTGTCTAATTGAACTTAAGAGTCTCTCAGAGCGAGCTTGTGGTTTTTACATTTTTCAGGCAGTGTAAAGTTTTTTGATAAGGCCATTTGAAGTGGCTCGGTTTCTCATTAAAGTCTATATAAAACCACTTTTTTCTAGAGTAGTAAAGGTATTAAAAAAAAAAAAAAACAAGAAAAAAGAGTGCCCTGTTTGGGGGAAATGCTACCTACATGTCACACCTTTTTGCTGAACTGATCTACCGTTAGACAATCCGTGGTATAAATGCACATGAAATGACCTATATTTTATACTGTTTAAATGTATAGAGGAAAAAAAAACAACAGTTTGTGTGACCCGCGTTCCCGTCGGTGCTTTTTGTGGATTGAGTCGTGGTTTCATCACAAGTCTAATAGTCTTATTCGTCTTGTGTTTTTAAAGAGAAGACTAAAAATCGGTTTACTTGAACATAGACAAATACCTATCATAGTACTATTGCTACTAGACTTTACCTGTTTATTTCTTTTTTTTTGTTTGTTTGTTTGTTTGTTTGTTTGTTTGTTGGTTTTTTTTCCTTTCCTTTTTTAAGAGTCCCTATTTGAAATTTCTTGTCGGGTAATTAGCTATATAAACCTTTTACAATGTCAGCTTGTGAAGCATCAATGTCATTCTTCTTATTATTTTGAATTTCGATTGTGGGAAACAATATTTAGATGTGTTGTTGCGTTCAGCGAAATGTAATTTTTTTTTTCCTTACACACACACACACACACACAAAAAGAAAAAAAAAAGAAAAGAAAAAAAAAAAGATGAGTGGACTTTAGTGCCAAATTCTGACGGTACATCCTGCCTACAGCTTCAGTGTATTACTTGTGAAATGATTTGATAACATGGGTATTTTATTACGTAAGTGTTTTGTATCCCTCATATTTAAGGATATAGATTAAAAAAAAAAAAAACACACAAAAAAAAAACAAAACAAGCGGTTGTTAACTTGCTACTCTGTGGTCTTGTTGCCTGAACTGTTCATGTTTTTGCTTTCATTTTTGTAAAGATGTAAAAAGTGCCCATGTGTCATTCTCTCTCTCTCTTGTTCTCTCTCTCACTTTGCTTCTCTCACACACATGCACGTGCACAACCATACACACGCATACACACCCACATGCACGCATACACACACCTGCGCTAAAGGTTGACCTCACAGCCCTCTTTTCTTCGATGGTGTGTGTATGTGAGCCCCCTGAGCACGAGTCTCAGCAGCACACACACCTACACACACACGAATTGGCATCGTATTGCTAACCTGAGTAGCCGATCGAAATCAGAGGTGAGCTGTAAAGAGGTGTGTTCTCATTGTCAGGCATGTGTCGATAGTAAACTTTCATATCATAATGTGTTTGTCAGCACTTTTTTTTAATCGAGAGCATGTTTACATGGTGTCACGGGGCTGCATTTTAACCAGCGTCTCATTCCGGATGCGTTTTTACACCAAATATTGCGATGAAACCTCACAAAAGTGCAAAACATTTGTTCACATCACATCTGCTCGACGAATTTTCTATTTCGTTATCCGAGAAGGAAGTGTGCATTAACAGGTTTCACCGATCAAGTTCAGGCTAACAGGGGTTAGAAGCATCCCAGAGACAACAGCAGATGAATCCCCGAGAGCAGATCTACCCCTGAGCGTGTAAGCTGTCTGTCGCTTTTAATTTTCTAATGCAATTTATTTATTTTTTGATCAGGTTTTGATTTTACAAAACAGTAGCGCCATCACGGTATAGCCACGGATGCGTTTCCGTGAAACCGCTGAAAGCGCAATTTAAAATTGCGAGCTAAAAAAACGAGTAAACACAAGAATTCCGAACAAAAACTCTTAAATATTGCAGAACCGTTTTTTACGCTCACACGAGGTGGGGTATTTTTGAAGGATTTGGCAAAATTGAAAAAAATGTTTGTGTTTAAGTCACATGACATGAAGACGCAGTGGATGGAATTCGAACTCGCCATGGCAACACTTGTCTGGATCCGTTGCCATGTTTAATTGGCAGCTTTAATGGAAATACAGACCTTTTGTAATTGTGTATTGATGACTTTCTATAAAACAAGTTCTATTTTGCGCGAAACCACAATTTAATCCCGTCTACTGTCATTCTTGATGTTCAGCACGTGTCCACAGTTTAAAATCTCATCATCCACCATTTTTCAAGAACAAAAACCCATACATTTCTCTTTCTTTTTTTTTTTGGATCATTAGGGCTTCACAGTTTACAGTCGGTTCACACTTGATTACTTTAACAGAGAGGGACAGATGTACTTGACTCACCTGTGCATATGCTGCCTTCTAAACAGGACGGACTTTATCTCAGAAGCACAAACACTGCCCAGAATTGCCTACCCACCTCCCAAATTAGACACAGGGCTAGTGGCGCTAATTTCACACGCCCACTGTAAGAGTAACGTGTTTATCGGCACATGCCTGTTTGCCTCGTGCTGCCTCGCTCTGCTTCTTCAGGTCTTAAAGCACCTTGACGCCAAAGGAGTACTCACCTGTCCACAGTACCGTATTTCCCATTGCACTTTTGTCAAAAACGTTTACACGTGTTGTAAATGGCCCGTATACAATCTTGTTTACAGACGTGGTTTACAGCCGGCCCCCCCTAAAAACCCCTGTTTACTTCACTGAAGCACTATTTTCTACCCAAATCCTGCCGTTGCCTTAACATGACGCTCAGTATTAGTGGGGTGGAATAGGCTGCTGCCTGAGTGCTGCCAAGGTTATTTGTGCGTTTGTGTGCATGTCTGTGTGTGTGTGTATGTGTGTGTGTGTGTGTGTGTGTGTGTTTTGTCCCAATAATACACCCAAGTTTGTGGTATTACATTACCAACAAAACTGGAACTGCCAAACACAGAGCTGCAGGGAGGGACATCCTTCAAGAGATTCAACAGCATGGTTAAGACGTCACGTCAACGTCTTCGCTCTTCGCCAGTCGCACAAGCACAAAAAAGACGCACATCAAATTAAATTGTTAGCACAAGGACGACACGCAGTAATACAAGTCAGAGTCCTGACAGCTCTACCAGCTCAAAGGATGTGATGTCAATTCAAATGAAATATTACATACTGCCATTCAGGATACACACACTACCAGGCAAAGGCTTTTAATCACTACGATTTTCTTGTGGTTTAATCACTTGCTCACTTTCAGGAAACGCTTTATCCTGGTCAGGGTCGCAGTGGATCCGGAGCCTGTCCCGGGAACGCCGGGCGTGGAGCGGGAACACACCACAAGTCCATCGTATCTTGTGCTGTAGTACATCAGTTTTTAGCACATCAGTGCACATCAGTGCACGTGTATTTGCTTTCATTTTAATGCCTTGGCTAGAATGTGAAGAATAGTTTATTATCTAGATAAACAATAATAATTAGACTTCAAGATCTGCTAAATAAAATAAAGTGAATAAAGATCTGCTCCTTACATGAACGTAGAAATTCTATGATTCCTATAAACGGGACAGGAACCTCTCTAATCGCTCCAACGTAGAAACTGAATGAGTAATATTGACGCACAAATAAATTGTAGTTTCTCTAATAAAAATGCACTTGTTTGGACTGTAGAGGAAAAATAACCGTTAATGAGGATTAAGGAGTCACGCCAAGACGTTTCTGAGCATGTAAAGGTCAGGCACGTGTGTAAACTTTTTGATGCGGTTGAACCAGATGAAAGAGATTGAACTGTGGTGTGGGACCATGGTGCTGTGGTTAGCACTGTCACCTCCCAGCAAGAAGGCTCTGGGTTCAAACCTGTTGGCTGACTGGGGCCTTTGTGTGTAGAGTTCGCATGTTCTCCCCGTGCCTGTGTGGGTTTCCACCGAGTGCTCTGGTTTCCTCCTACAATCCAAAGACATGCAGATTAGGGCAACTGGCTACCCTAAATTCCCCACAGGTGTGTGATAGATCGGCGACCTGCCCTCGGTGTACCTCAGCTGAAGTCAGCTGGGATTCCCCAGCTTCCCTGCGAGCCATAAGCGGTATGGATAATGGATGGAAATCGAGCATTTAAAAACTTTTGACTGGCAGTGTATTTGCTTTATGATCATAAGAATAGGCCAAGAGTACTGTTTAATAACAGCGCTATGGATTTCCACTTACGACTCAGAAGTGGGGAACGCCCGTTACACAAGTGTGCCCTAAAGCACAAGACAATGAGGAGCTGATTTGGTCAGCCTGCAAAGCATTCTGGGTTGCTTCCGTTCCTGAAATCTAGTGATGTCAACTGATTCCATCCCTCACGCTACCAAGGGCTCATCCTCATCTTCAGAAACGTCACTCCAGCTGATAAAATAGTGCCACTGCCCTTCAAATGGTGATACAGCCAAGGCGCTCTGGCAGTATTGGAACAAGGCCAAGATCTTTTTTTTTTCTTTCTTTTTTGTTGATAGTGAGGAGAATGATGGAGAGTGAACACGTTCCCCAATATCGCTGCACTATAATGTGGTCAAATGCCAGGAAGTTAAACCAACAAATGTTAATCTCTTATGTCTCCCATTGTGTGTGTGTGTGTGTGTGTGTGTGTGGGTGGGGGGGGGGGGGGGGGGGGGGGGGGGGGGGGGGGGGGGGGGGGGG
>JAQMYM010000004.1:12655159-12676793 GCA_030014255.1 Parauchenoglanis ngamensis | reverse complement strand
TGTGTGTGTGTGTGTGTGTGTGTGTGTGTGTGTGTGTGTGTGTGTGTGTAAGTGTATCAACTTAGTCTGCTTTGCCACTATCAAAACAAACAGGGTAAGATTTTGCGATCTCGCTACGCACACAATCCCCGACACACTCCATTTATTTCACACACACCCACACCCACACACACACACACACACACACACACACACACACACACCCATTAGATGTTTAGTAAAGCACAAACTCGTAAGGGTCTTTGCAGACGTGCTTGCTGAGGCTCTTTACTCAGGGGTTTTCTTCACCACACACATCTTCTCTTAAATCTGTTTGTTCTTTCTGTTTTTGCTTTCTCTTAAGTGCTATTTAACTACAGTGTATTTTACAAGAAAAAGTGGAGTTTCTTTGCATTTTTCGCTTATTATGTCAAGTTTTTTGGACAAAAAATAATACTGTATGTGTGTTGATCTGATGTGCCGTATAAAAAAAGCTTGTTGTCTGTAGATTAATATCATTTTGTTTGATTCTAAAAGGATTTGAATAGTTTTAAGTATTGTCTTGAGAAAAGCCAAAGTCAATGCATTTCAGTGGATTATGTAAGCGTGGTACATGTTTGTTTGACTCCTTGGAATCTGTCATTGGATGGAATTTAAAAAGTACAAAAAAATACGCAGGCTTTCCTATTTCTAAAACTGATTGTACTTATGCCTTTTGTACCAGTGCAACTTTTTATACTGGCAATTAAAGAAAAAAAAAAACAAAAAACAAAAAAACCTATTGAGAGTCTGTCGGAGCCGGCGCAGGGGTCAGCCTGCTGTTCCCGAGTTTTGATTTCTAAGATGGCATCCAGGATGGTTAAGTTTTAATATAAAGATTTTCTAGAACTTTGGCTTGGTATCTTTGACCTTTGACATCTTCTTGTTCTTCTTCACTTCTTCAGCATTTGGTTTCCTTTATCTTTATCTCTTTGTTTCTTTTATTCCTATTTTTTTTTTTCCGGAAAGAGGGTCGGGAGTTTTCCTTTAGGCTTACAAATACTTAAAAAAACAAGTCTTGTCTTTTTCAAAGAGTCTTTACAAAAGCAGTAAGTTTCATTTTGTTCAGTATATTGTGCAGTCTCCATGATAAGACGATTTAGATGATTTAGAAGTATTTAGTCCCCTTCAGTGGATAAATGTATTAGTTTGACAAAGAGATAAAACAAGTAATTTGAAGACTTTTTTGCTTTTAGCTGTTTAGATTTTTCTGGTTTCTCTGTCCTTCGCTGTTAACCTAACTGTGTAGCTGAAACAGTCGGACTTATTTTTGTAAATGTACGTTCTTGTGTGATGCAGTTTTTTGCTTCTGTCTCCGATATTAAATCATTTTTCCTAATACTCGTCTCTCTCTCTGTGCTGTGGTGTTCCAGTACCTGTCTGATGTTGTAACAGCGTTTACACAACCCTCCAGTCTTCCACTTCTCTCCCTCTCTCTCTCTCTCTCTCGCTCTCTCGCTCTCTTTCTCGCTCTCTCTCTATATCCTGTCTTTCCTACCTTGTTTTTTTCCTGTTTGACGTGTTTTGTTGTGTTTGACACATTAGTGCAATTGGTTTCATCTACTTTTCACCACAATCTCATCACCAAACGTGGTAAATATACATAAAGATGTTGTATATGTATATTTCTGTGCAGCCCAATTTGCTGTGACAGTAGATGGACAGCCTTTTTGAATTCACTCCTCAAACACAATAAACTCTCAAAAGTCCCCCCAAAAAAAAGAAAATCTCACAAGACCAAGCTCTGGAGGAGTTCATCTCTTTAATTGAAACTAACAATAAAAATAATAATAATTACAATTGAAACATGACAGAAATTCACTACACTACAAATTCATCGCCCACTCTAAAACATCACAGACGAAACGCTAGACTTCTTCGATCTCTACTAAATGCTTGCTAACGGCATCAAACACTATAAAAGACCAAATGAAAGAGTAAAGTGGAAACTGAATTTAGCAGCCCTGCCTACAGGCCTGTGCTGTTCTGTACTGTCGGCTCTTCTGGGCGAAGCTCCCCCTGTCCCTCCTCTGTCCTTGTTCCTCTCCGCTCTGTCCTGTCCTTGTCTTTACTGCATCCCTACAGAGATACCAGAGAGTCCAAATTAATGCCAGGGATTTTACAAGTTCACTTAGGAGTTTTGTTTTTGTTTTTGTTTATAAAAAAAAAAGAGCAGGAACGTTGAAGCATTTTATAAAGAAGAACATGACTACATTTGCTCGGTGGGGTTTACCGGTGATGAGCATTTTATTTAAAAAAAGAAAAAAGGGTACTATATTTTTTTAAAGGAAATCAGATTATAGACATGCAAATACAATGATTTGTCAGTTTATGATACACGTACTACACGTATTGACCATTTAAACATATTATTTGCTATGCAACAGTGGAAACGGACCAGATATATAAGACCAGAGTTATACTACAGGATGTTTTCATCTAAATGCAACAAGTGGCCAAAAAATTTACCTTGGCAAATGTATTGCCTATAGCAGTGGCCACCAACCCTGTTCCTGGAGATTTAGCTCCCTGAACCACAATCGCGCCCTGCTGACCATTAAACGATTGCCTTAAGAAGTTCTGGATCGACGAAAAAAGGTGCGTTTGATTTTGGTTGGAGATAAAACCTGCAGGAATATAGACCTGCAGAAACAGTGTTGGTGACCCCTGTAGTAATACAGTGTTAAAGTTACTACACATTCGTAAAACAGAGTACGCACGCCGAGTCCGATGCAACTGTTAAAAAATATTTTGCTTCCTATTTCATGCTTGTTTCTGGCTGGTTTCGCACCACGACTGTCAGTAGTGTCCTGAGTGAATGAT
The DNA here is from genome assembly GCA_030014255.1 of Parauchenoglanis ngamensis. Taxonomy (NCBI): domain Eukaryota; kingdom Metazoa; phylum Chordata; class Actinopteri; order Siluriformes; family Auchenoglanididae; genus Parauchenoglanis; species Parauchenoglanis ngamensis. The sequence continues at coordinate 12,673,952 of JAQMYM010000004.1, read as the reverse complement.
GGAGTCATCTAGCAGTGATGAAGACATAATAATTACAGACATGCTCTCAAGAAAGAGAAAGTTTTGGGTACACCCATTGTTACAATGAGTTTCATAATTGCGTTCAAGAGCTGAAGCTGTACCACGACAAGTTCAGACAATATTTTAGGATTGTACCAAATTTTATTCTTGGTGCGTAAAGACTAATAACATTTATATTTATGGCATTTGACGGATGCCCTTATCCTTATCTTACATGAGTGTTTTGAAGTCTCTATCAGTAAGTACATTGTGCTACTAGTACCTGGGTTAAGAATACCATCGGTGTAAAACTCAAGTTGGCAAGTAATACAGTAAGAAAGCATACAGAATTTCTTTTTTTTTCTTTTTTTTTTTGTAAATATAAGAATAAATACTGAAAGTGCTCGTCCAAGTACTTCTGAAAGAGGTCGGTCTAATAAGAACACGTATTTATCGACATGTGTGATTTTGTGTGAATATTTCATCCAAAAATTTGGACTTGGTGTGCGAGTGACAAGGTGGTTATATCACATGGTCGACAAACTGCTTTAATACCCTGAATGTTAAATACTTCTTAAAGGTTCTATAATTCAAAACACGCATGCTAAAAATCACCTAATTTTTACTTATGTACTTACTTATGCTAGCTTATGCGAGCTGGGTGATTACTGTAAATGAGGGTTATGAAATTGGGTCTAAAGCAGTTTTTACTGCCTCACAGTCTTTAATAGTTATTATACCAAAACAAAAGTGTTGATTCATTTTCTATAACAGCAGCTCTGACAGAGCCAACTGTAGTTCAAATCACAAGAGTTTTACATGAAAGTGCTTGTTCTAATGCATTCTAGTTGCCATAGTAACATATCGCAGTTACTAATCTAAAGCCTAATAATAAATAGATTTTCTGGTGTTAAACAAAAGTGTTAAATATAGAGTTGAATTGACACTGTAAAAATATGGTCTAACACTATTGCGTAAGAGAGATGGTGTCACTGAGAAGCGTTGGAGATTCGACTCCTACAGAGTTTTGAAACCATGCTCCGGTTCGTTTTTAATATGAGCAGTTATTTAACTCGGCATCTGAGTTGCATTGATAACACTTTAGATATTGTTGCATTAATACTGCAAAGATTGGGCACAATAAATACCAGCATTAGTGTTCAAATGTGTTAAACTCTGCTCTATACGTAACAAAGAAAAACAGTCACTCGTTGATACGGTGAAACTTTCTGCTTTAACGTTTATGGAAAGCGTCTCCGATGTCAGTCAATACGGTCTTCGTGACAGAGGACTTTACGCGTTACAAGTTCTGGGAAAAATGCCAGCTGCTTTTTTTAATAAGAAAAAAGACAGGCTGGTGAGAGAGCGACTGTATATAGCTATAATGTGAGATATAACAGGATTGAACTTTTCCCACAGGTGAGAAAAGAGTGCCACAGAGCATCACATCACCTCATCACTTATTACTCTTGCCTTACCAGCACCCCCTGTCATGAATAATTCCTTCCTTACATTCATTCATTCATTCATCCTCAATAAGCGACCTGGTCGTGGATCCAGAACCAGTCCCAGGAACACCGGGTGCGAAGAACGCGGGACAGTAAACCTTGGATGAGATGCCAATCTTTCACAGGGCACCATTCACACTCATTAAGACCAAGGAGCAATTTAGCGTAGCAAGTTCTTCTGCTCATATGTTTTGGATCATTAGAGGAACCGGAGAACCTGCAGGAAACCCATATGAACATGGGCAGACCATACGGATATCCAGGAGATAAGGTGAAGAGCAATCCATAGTTTTAAAATGGAATCTACATAAGGGACACAATAAGGTAGGTGTGTCTAATGAAGTGGACAGTACGAGGAAACTGCTTTGTGTTATATAAATAACTGACCTCCGCAATGACAGCTGGTTAGCAGTGTGACAGATGGATAGAGCAATCTTGGACACATATGTGATAAATCTGTGAAACTGCATGTGCATACAAGGTAAGTGTACCTAATAAAGTGACAATACTGTATTTTACAAATCCTAAATCTTTGAAGCACTTTCAAAGAACACCAATGGGTTCAACTCCATGTAAATCCTTCACCAAGGAACACAGGTTCAATCATTTACTACTGAACGCAGAATACCAGAGAATGCAAATTCAACTGGGAGGTTTTTTTTTAATAATAAAGATTATGAGTACATGTGTTACAAAATATTTCAGAGCTTATATTCACTCAGAGACTTTTAAAAAGGATTTCAGAGCCATAAAATTCTCACAGATAGGCTTTCAAGTATATAAGAGAGTTCCTTCAAGGGTTTCATAGATCAAACATGTGTGAATAATTTATAAAGGATGCCAGAGATTAAATCCACAAAATAAAAGAAAGATTCAACAAAAGATTACAGATCAAATGCCTGTGAATATTTTGCAAAAGACACCAGAGTGGAGAATCACTCGAGCATTTTTCAAAGACACCACTGTACAAGTACATACAAACATTCTACAAAGAATATCAACTGGGTTCACATTCACACGATCCAGACAGCACACACACACACACACACACAAACACACACACGTCAAGCCAGTGTCAGAACAAAATGTGCACATTACATTTCAGTGATCTCATATGCATCTTGTTTGATAATTGGGAAAATGGCACACTGGATCTGTTAATGCATGTCCTTAATATTCCCTGTTTTATAGCTGGGAATATACTCACCAGGAGAGGGAGCTGTCTTACAACACTGAGGGGTCTTACTGAGGCTTGGGGTCCATGCCACTTTCATGCATCACTTATCAGAGAACCCTTAATTATCTAAGTTGTCATATTAAGTCATACTAGTATATAATAAGTATAGTAATAAGTGTCATACCAGGAAGCACCACTAGATGGAGTCGTATTTTCCTTCGCCCCCTTGCCGTCTCCAAAAGCTATATTTCCAGATGACATTAAACGGCAGGCCAAGTGAGTGAATTGAAAAGCACACATGTTAGGTGTCTAATTTAAACGTTGGCTAATCTTAATATGCTGCTGCCTCAAAAACTGTTCGATAAAAAAATGAACTGATGAATCGTCGATATATCGATATGTTATGACACCCCTAGTCTTAATCGCACATTATAGTCACAGATGGCTGAAAACTGGTGGATGATCAAAAAGCACAACACTGTTTTGTTCATTCAATAATGTAGAAGTCATAAAATATACACCTGTAACAAAATGTGAATAAAAAACAGGGCCTAAATCTTTTGCACCGTTCTGAATTGCAGGAATTTTTTTTTTTTCATCCAAAGGACATCCCAGACTTCATAAACAGTACACGTGAAGATTTCTACCCTGCTTCATCACTACTAGTCAGTTTGACACAGAAATATATTGTGTTTCTTGGGAAAAATACAACGTTCTAAAGTTTCATCTGAAACCAGTGCTATTTATTTTGAAATATCTAACACATTCAAATGGATCCTGTCATTAAACTTTGCTTTTGTGGGAAAAAGAACACATAAGCACACACGTAAGTACAGGTTTGAGAGATTTCGATTTTCCTATTGAGAAGTAATTTAAAGTTTTAGTTCATCATGTTCAGTAAACACTGTATCCTGGTCAGAGTGGCACTGGATCCTGAGCGTATCCCAGGAGCACCGAGTACGAGGCGGAAATACTTCCTGGATGGGATGCTAATCCATCACAGTGCACCATGCACACACACATTCACACCCATTCACTCACTCATTCACACCTAGAGCCAATTAAGTGCAGCCAGTTCACCTAGGAGCATGTTTTTAGGAGGTGGAAGGAAACCAGAGGTGGAAATGTTGCCCGCTGCACCACTGTTTAATATATTTTGACAGATTAAACATTCCTAGTGAGGCGATATCTCAGGTGAAACGATGCTGTTTAGCTGGTTTTCCTGAATCTTTTAGACAAATAGTTGTACATTAAAGGGTTTCTTCTACAACTGTCATAAAAACAGAGGTGAGAGAGCGAGAGATGTAACATGCAGCTCACTAACAGCTAAAAGCGTTTCTTCTTTTTCTCCAAAGCACCGGCTCCATCATCCTCTCTTTGACGCGTCACATCAGCGTATAAAAGCTAAGACTTCGTTTAATCAGAAAAAAATTCTGACCTTATATTCAGTCTCACCATCATAACTTTTATCATTTGTCACTCTAGCGTATGGAAGTGTTTTAAGTTCACTTCAGCTCTTCATAAGGACGGCAAAAGATACTTTTACAAAGGATACGGCAGATTACATTCATCCTAACCTCGTAGAAAAAGATACCAGAGCTCATGTACACGTGAATATTTCAGAGAGCATGCAGCAAATTAAATTCAGTTTAGAAAGCATACCAAAGAGTGGTACAGGTGCTAGTGAATATTTGATAAAGGATACTACACATTACACTGAAGTTTGAATTTAATAAATGATGGCAGAGACTCTTGGGCATTTTAGAAAGGGCAAAAGAGACTTTAAATGTTAAAAGATAACCGAATGTTAAATTCACTTGAACATTTTAGTGAAGACAGCAGTGAGTTCAAATTCCCTGGAACATGAGTTTAAAAGGATATTAAAGACTCAAAATGGTCTTCAACAGTAAACCAAATTCTTTCAAGTGTGTTCACGTCGATGGGGCTTTAAAAACAAGCTAAATTAAAGTAAGCACATTCCAAACGACGCCACAGAGTCTGAAGGGATGCAGATATTTCCGAAATCTGCATGTGCATGCATAGTTAAACACTACGTTAAAATCTAGCATTTATAAAAGGAAACTCATGAGTCTGTCATTCTTTGAAGCTTACCAAAGAGTTGCTCCGAAAGTGGCACCGTCTTGTAATGATTCCTGCTATCATTTGAAGCTCGGAGACTGGAATCCTGATGTCCCACAGCCTCTGACCAGGAATCCAGGAGTCTGTCTGAGAGGGTAGTATTGCCTTCGTCTCTGCTCTTTCGATCAGTAGCCACATCTGCTAGCTCAAGCGTACAGAAACGGACAGTGGCCTCAAAGTATATCAAGTCCAACCTGGTCACAGTGCAAAAAGATTTTGCGAAAGGACAAGCGGTATTACATACATATCTAGCTGCTCGTTTAAGCAATTATTCAATCAGCCAATCATGCGGCAGCAGCGCAATGCATAAACTCATACACATCCAGGTCTAGAGCTTCACTTAATATCCGTGTCAAACATCAGAATGGGGAAAATTGTGATCTCTGTGACTGTGGCACGGTGGTTAGTGCCAGCAAGTGGGATGGTTTGTGTGTGTATTTCAGAACCAGCTGATCTCCTGGGACTTTCACACACCACAGTCTCTAGAGATTACACAGGATTAACTCATATAAGCACTCTGCCCAACTGTGGTGAGCAGAAAAGCATCTCAGAACGCACAACACATTAAACGTTGAGGACACATCAGGTTCCACTCCTGGCAAACAAGCAAACAAGAACAAGAGTCTAAGGCTATTAAGGGCACAGACTAACCCAAACTGGATTATTTGAAAAAAAAAAAAATTCTTCAGCTTTTAGATGTCAAGTGCATGTCCAGTCATGCTGTCACATGATTGGCTGATAGGATAACTGCATAAATGAGCAGGTGGACAGTATATATCCTGTATATAGTGTATCGCTATCATTATTTTAATAGAAAACAGCAGTATTACAACTACTACTACTACTACTAACTACTACGAATAATAATAATAATAATAATAATAATAATTGTCTATTATAATAGTTTATTTAGATAGGATGTGTGTGTGTGTGTGTGTGTGTGTGTGTGTGCGCGCGAGTGTTTTGTTAACAAGAAATGATTAGATCTCTTCATACGTACCCCGATGCCCTGGGCATGGGAACACAATATAAACTGCACACGTACTTACATTCATCTTTCATGAAGTACTTGCATTACATTCAGTCGCGCAGATAATAAATCTCCGAACACTAAATCATTTTTATGACACATTCATTTTTTTGTAGCCTACAGACATTTAACAATGCTACCTAATTTAAAGCCGAACTGCTGGAGAACGTGTTTAGTGATTCATGTGTGCTATGCATTTAACATTTAACCCTTTATGTATAAATGATTTAAGAGCATCAACATATTTTTTTTGTGTATGCTTGCATGTGTTATGAAGTCTGACTTTAAAAAAAACACTTATATTAAACCAAACAACCAACAAACAAGCATCAATGGACTGTCCATGAGTACAAAATGAATAAAACATTCTTCCTGAAATGGACTTTTTTTAAATGAATATATTATATTAATAATTATTAGCAATATCCTTGATGTTCAGATTTAGGTTAAAATCTTAAAAACAAAAACAAACAAGCAAACAAAAAATATATATCCATTTGGCGTGACGATCCTTTCCTGTGATGATGCCGCAGTTCTTCTGTCCAGAAGTCACTTCACTCCACTGTCACTTCTTCTGACTGTCACACGTTCTACTTTTATGCCTTCATCCTGTTTTTGTCTAAAAAAGTGCTCTCCTATATGATATGTTGCTTTCTTTACTGACATAACATTTTTCAAATGCAAATTAGTTTTTGGAAAAGTAATGTTTGGAATTTTGAAATGTTTTCCTGACTCAATGATGCAGAATTCATAAATATTAAAGCCGACTGTCCTACGAGTGTGAACACTGTGCATTAAAGGGTCAATTACAAGAATTTACAAACAACCCGGGTATCATCAAGCAGACAAATAGAAAGCTGTACCTTTGAGTTCATTTAATTAGGCTAAAAAACAATTTTGCAAAAAAAAAGTCCCTCTTCCATTAAAAAATGTTTCATTTAAAACTATCCATTTAATTTACCTGACAAACAGCGTTATTCTAAATATAAGGTGGATGCTGATACAAATAGTAAATTAAACTTTGACTCTACTTCTAAACTTTTCTATGATTGTTGGTTATATATATTTCAGATTCCTTTGGTTGGATATAATATATCATTCTTTCCTTGGCGTTAAAATGCAGCTAAGCAAAAAGGATATTCTATTTCATTACCGTGGAAATGATACTGATGATGATATTAAGTTTATACTTTTTTATTTTAAATGGAAAATACTTTATTCATTCATGCCAAAAAAGAGAGAAAAAACTTCATAGGATACGTTTATGCTACATAATGTTGATGCAACAATAGCTAAGGTTTCTGTGCAAAGAATATTTTTATTTTATTTTATTTTATTTTATTTTATTTTATGTTTGCTTGTTTGGTGTAGGGTGACTACAGATTTATTGGGACTTGTTTCAAATTTCCAGTTTATCAAAGCTAATATAAATAAATATGATCAATTATAAATAACTAGTGTATAAAATAAAGAATTTCTTTAAAGAAAAAAAAAAGATTTTTTTTAAAACCTTGACCATGACGGACATGGTCAGTCTTACAGCATTAACTCCAATGCTGCAAAAATAATAAATAAATAAATAAATAAATAAAGGTGAACCTGAGATACTAAGCATGTCTTTGGGACAGTGATTTATTATTTTTTTTTTTATTTATTTTTTTTGTAGTAAAGATTTGTGAACATTTCCTTCAAAGGTGTTTCAAAAGAACTCACAATCTTCTGATATCAAACACATAACACTGAAGTCCAACTCCAGCCATGCACTTAATGCGGTGTACAGTAATGCAGTGGAGTATAACATAAGACAGATGCAGTGAGGAATGTTGGCCACTAGGTGGAGATGTAACATTAATTACTATCCGCAGCCTGAAGCCGTCAATAAACTTCTTCATTAGTCAGTCTGATTCATTTTTCCTTCACAGCAACAAAAGCACTCAGCCACTGTAACACTAAACCAGGTGTGTGTTAAATATTTCATGTCCACACAGATACCACACCAAGAAGCCAGTTCAGTGTATCAGTTATAGCAAAACCTTGATTCTTATGTTCATTTCTAGTATTTAGATCTAGAAGTTATGTAATACTTAATATCACTCTAACTTACTACTATTGATTTTTATTTATTTTTAATTCAGTTAATCTTTTTCAAGAATCTTTTTCTTGCTTTAAGCTGTACTTCATGTATAAAAAGTAATATCATTTTCAATGATCAATTTTAAAATGGTGATGATTGTTTTACTTTAAATGTAATCACATTTAAATATACAATATTAAATATAAATATACAATTAAGTAAAATTACATTTATGTGACTATATAAATGTACAGTGATTACATTTATACAATAAATAATAGCAATGATAATTAATAATCAAATCATAATTTTGCTGTTGTTAATAACAGTGATATTACATGACAAGAATCTAGTTTCACGCTAAAAGCATCAGACTAATATTAAAACTGATAACGCTAATAAAAGGCGGCTCCAAGTGACAGCAAGATCACAGTTACATCTCATTCGATCCCTGTTCATTAAAGCTTCTGCAATTATTTTGACCTCAGCTGAATAAATGGGATAATAGCTGGAAAAATTTATCTTAGTCAATCCACTTTGGTGTTTGTGGGGTGGAAGGAAACTGAGGAGCACAGATGAAACCCAAATAGATATGCAACACTATCTGCTACATCATCGTACAATTGACTAGGTCTCTGCGCTTGTACTATAAGACATAAGACTAATGATTTAAGAATTTGTATTCCAAATACAGTAATTCCTATGGATAAATAAAGCCTACATTTTTCATAACTTATAGTGGATAACTCATGGAAAGGATGTTTCACACGTTACTGCAAAAAACCAAAGATGATTGAATAAATATTCTAAGTAGTTTAGTGATATTCTTTCAAGATAAAGTGTAGCTATAGTGGGATGATAGGAATTATTATTGTTTAAATTATTTAACTGAAGCATACACATGTTGTGAAGGACACAAATGCCACGCCAGGCTTTGGAATCATTCGGTAACAGTAGCATCAGCAGTAATAGTGTTCAGCCCTATCAGGATTGGATTAGTTTATCTGTAATACATCTGCTGACACTCAGTGATAAAACCCTTGCATGCAGATAGCAATAAAAATGACCCCAGGAGAAGTGAAGTTCTAGAGGTTTGTATTTTCAATGAACCTCAATGTCACATGGTCATATGATCACACTCCATCCCCAACACGGCGTCCGAGCAGTCAGAGAGGAGCTGGAGTACAGAAGAGCTCTTATTTCGATTTGGGGAAAACCAGAGTTCCAGCAACAATTTTAAAATTTAATAAAACAATAGTTGCAAAGTATATAAGAAGCATCCATTTTTAGTTTCATGACTGGAAGTGTTTAATATCTAGGGAAGGGTCAGTCACTGATACATGCTCTACAAGACTGAGCACAGCAAGAAACAACAGCCAAACATTTTTATTTTCTAATGTGAGGTGACATCTGCACAGAAAATCACGGACATGGACGTACGTAATTCACCCTGCGATTTTCTCACAGGATGGAGAAAAACATAGACATGGCCGATCTGGACAAGAAGAAAATCACAGAGGAGCCACCTGTAAAATAAGATCCTACGAGCCATGATGCTGCGTTCATGTGCTAGTCTGAAGGTCCTACTTCCCAATTGTGAAGCTGGGATTATGAGTATGTCATGTTCACGTGCTTTGTTGTTTGAGTGAAATGAAAAACGGTGCTACGCAAGATTCCTTCTGATCAGTTACTGTGTTAACGAACTAGTCCATTTGCTATGGACAGAATGATAAATAGCATCGCTCTGTATCCAGTAAAGTGTGCACAGATTTCAGATTAGATTACATACGCAAACAACAGCTACATAAAATAAACAATAATGAAAAATCCACTGCTGAAACTGTCCTCTTCTCCCAGATACCCACTCAGGTGTCAAAATTATTTCAGAATTTCACCTCAAAATTAAAAGCTGAGATTTATGTTTATGTGCAACTTCTATGTTGATAACTTTCTGTTGAAAGTGAAGGCAGCTTTAATCCTGTGTCCTAATACTAGTGATGAGTGGAGAAGTGGGCGTGGCGCTCGGATCTCCACCTGGTCGGCACTTGGCTGAGTTTTGGCCCTTAGGGCTTTCCATACCGAGTTTCAGAACTCTTCACTTCAGTGGGTAAGAAGCGCCCGACTTCCTGGTTCGGGGCACAATGGGCATTTCATGGAACTGGGGGAAAATGAGTCGAATAGACGAGACCGGAGATGAAAACAGGTATAGCAGTATATTTATTTAATCAAGTGGTTTCTTGTGAGAAAGTACAACTCGTACTGGCTTCATCGCGGTGCTTATGAAGCATTACGCTTAGCACAGCTAACAGCGCTTTCCAGAGCGGAATAAACATACAGATAGTGTTTTCTCTTCTCCTGCAGGCGGAACAGGAAGTGCCTGGATACTGTACTTTTGCTTGTGTGTTTATGCAGTACATTTGGCTGAAGACATTCTTCTTTAGTGTGTTTCATTAGGGCCTAGCCAACTAACTATTAGCCAAACACGGGACAGCGGCAGAGTCCGGAAACCGACAGGCGGTTCGTAAACAGAAATAAAGCTTCGCTATTGGTTGGAGATCATCGATGCAGTTCGCTGATTGGCCAGCGCAGGCTGTCACTCATAGAGTCGGATGTAATTTGTCGCTCGATACAGAAATGAATTGTAGAGCCGAGATTATTGTGTTGCGCAGTGATTTAAGTTTTACACCACGTCTGACTGAGGTGTTTATGTGAATTAGCATGGATTTTATTTATGTCTGTTAATGCTGAAGTGGAGTGTTGTAAACATTTTCCTGGCTTTGAGCTGGTCAAACTCACTCAGTAGTAGGTTTTTTTCGTCATGAGAAGATTCACACACACACACACACACACACAGAGAGATCCCTGAATCTGTGGTTGGTCATTTGCAATGTTAGTCAACTGCATCTACCTGTCCAGGTTACACTAAAGCCCACCATCCTCTCCAGAGAAGCCTGACTGTCTAATCTAACCTGCATGTCTTATTATGTGTCTTCCTCTAACCTGATTTCTATTTCCTGTGTCCAGGTGAATGTGTCCCCAGGCTGCAGTAAGGCTCTAACTCGGATGCTGTATTGTCCGTACTGCGGCGGGTTTGTGGACCTGAAGCCGTGCAAGAGTTACTGTCAGAACGTCATGAAGGGCTGCCTCGCTAATCAGGCTGACCTGGACCCAGAGTGGAACGTCTTCATCGGTACCATCATGCATTCTCTCTCTCAAGATGATGGTCATTATATTGCTGACGATGTTGTCTGTAGCTCCTGCACTGATGCCCATCAGCGCTAACCTGTTTAACAACTCTAATGACAACCTCTAGGTGTAACACTATCTCTTATTTTTAGCGTATTTTTTAAAGCTATAAACTAGTAAAAATGTCTCATTGTCATGCTAACTATCAAACTCACATCAGTGACATTAGCTAGTTAGCTGGAGCAAACCCAGGTAGAGAAGAAATCTATGCTAATCTGAGGTTGCTAATCTGTTGTGTATGGTATGAACTGATCTTCCATCATTTTGATAATTAGCTAATTACCTTATTAGCTAGCTATAAACTGAGTAGGCTCTTGTAGTGATCTTCGCTAGCTAGCTAACCCCCATTCTACCAGATTAGCTTGTTAAATGTAACCATGATTGTTTATTAAAACAAGAAAATGTTCATTACAAAACATACACATGTTCTTCAGATTGAAGGAGACTTAAGTCCTCCATGGTGAAAAGAGTTGTGAGATTTCTGTCCTAAGGGATGAGTGATTCTGTTCTGAAGCAGGTAGGCTAACTACACATCACCATATATCACGGGAGGAATCGGCCGAATTCTCTGCAGGATGTTTGACCGTGTGTCATCTCATGCTAAAACACTGAGGCGTGTTAACACTTTTTTTCTTACACGCATCTGTTTTTTTTCGTCTCCTTTGTTCCGTGACATTTCAGCAGATTTTTCATTTTCCTCGCTATCGATTTTCAATCAGTGTGTCGCTCGTTCACAAAAAGCCATCGACCCTGACGTGGCTCGGTCACGCCGCCGCTGAGAATCCGTTTGTCTTTTGAATATTTATGTGTGTGTGTGTGTGTGTGTGTGTGTGTGTGATGTTGTAATGTCGTTCCTAAAAGCCGATCGTGACATTTAGCTTCAGGATCTGTTGATAAGGCCTTATTGATCGGGTCGTGCTCCAATTCCAACCTTTTTGCTTGTGTATGTGTATTTGTGCATGTGTGTGTGTGTGTGTGTGTTTGTTACATGGGGTGATTTAGGGAGCGGCCTAATGGAACAGCAGCCTCTCTGTCTGTTTGGTTAGTGCATAGACTTCAGCCAAAGTGGAGACCCTTGGCTGCTTGTTGTACACAAGAGAATTACAGCGTTTCAGTACGCGTTAAACATTTCCTCTTAGCTTGTCTCATCCATCCACTGAACTCACCCACGTGTGCACACAAAAAAAAACACAGGATCACAGGCTCTAAAATAAAAGATAAACAATAAAAAAAGTTAATATTTAAAAAAAAAAAAATAATCCAAATAATTGCTAAGTACAAAGTCAGTACTTTGAAGATATGTTAATACAAAGTCAATGCTTTAATTGTCTATAAGCAAAAAGTCAGCACAATATCTACAAGTAAAGGGTAAACGGTTTCAATTTCTGCATGTAAAAACGTCAGTACTTTTATTGTCTACACAGAAAAAGTCAGCACTATAATCTTATACACGTAAAAAGTCAGCAGCTTGATGATCTAAAAATAAAGTCAGAACTTTAAAAAAGTCATCATTTTAATGAAAAAGTCAGCACATTGACTGTTTAACTGTTTTCATTTGTTTGTATACAAGTAAAATGTCAGTACTTCAATCGTCTTAAATGAGCTAAAATATAAATCAGTACTTATTGTTCTCGAAGTAAAAAGTCAGTATTTAATTGTGTACAAGCAAAAATTATAATAAGCATGTTATCTACAAGTAAAGGGTCAATGCTTTCATTTTTTATATGTCAAAACTTTAATTGTCAACAAGGAAAAAGTCAGCACTTTCATATATTACAATTAAAAAGCCAGCACACAAGTAAAATGTTAGTACTTTAATGTTCCACAAGATAAAAACTCAGTACTTCAATGAAAGCCATTATTTTAATGATATAAGAGTAAAAAAATCAGCATATTCATTGCCTACGAGTAAACCGCCAATACTAAAGAAGTCCGAAAATGTATAGTCAACAGAAAGCCAGTAGCTTGATGACCTAAAAATAAAAAGTCAGAATATTTAAATAAATCTATAAAAGTAAAAGGTCAGTACTTTAATTTTCTACAATTACTAATTAATAAATCCACAAGTCAGCACTTAAATGATCTACTTTAATGAGTTAAATTAAAAATCTAAATTAAAACTAAATTGTCAGTACTTAACCTACAATTCCAAACTCAGTACTTTAATTACCTTCAATTAGAAAAGTGAGCAATTGAACGGTCTACAAGTACTTAACTGTAATCAGTACTTTCATTATGTACAATTTAAAAAGTTAGTACTTTAGTTAAAGTTATTTTATTCAGAGGCAGTATTGTGTAGTTTTCATTTTGTAGTAGTTTTATCATATATTTATTAGGAAAGTTCAGTGTAATGCAATGCAAATTTGATACATTTTTTGTTTTAATAGTTTCAGTAGTATTTTTGTTCTGTAGCTCACATTAGTATGTGGTTTGGGACAGAGCCCGTGGAAAGCGTGTCCACGTCTTGTTATCTCTTCGTGTTATAAGATGACAGAACACGAGCGTGTAGGCCTGATCCCGCGGAAATGATCATTGATTTCTGTGCCGGAAAACAGAAAGCTGCTGGTTCTGAAAGCGTCTCTGCGGAAATTACTCCTACTCCATTAAAGCGGAGCCATCAGGAAACTGAGAAGCGTAAATGACAAAGTGTGTTTTCTTCAGCTGCTCTTCTGTAGAACATTCTAAACAGCAGCAATGAGACAAAGGCAGCGGAAGAGCGGCAGTCAGTCGTGGGCCGTGTTTCAGACACACACACAGAAATGCGAAGTGGGTGGTGTTCAATCCCCCTAATGCTGAGAGAGAATTATCCATGCAGGATGGGAATGAAACGGTATTTCCTGTCATCTCCCAATCCCAGAACAGAGGTCACATCTTTGACATTCATCACCGGCTAATAATAAACTGCGATCATCAGCGCTTCACTTCTGCCAATCAGGGAGCGCGCACTCCCATGAAGGCGCCGCGTGGTGCGGGACGGCCCCTTTATCTCGAGGCTGAAACTGAGAGGACAGACGTCCCCGTGCGCCCAAGACTAAATTAATAAACCCATTAATTTCAGTGTCCACGTTTTAAGCAGAATGGCCGGAGGCTAAATATGACCGTCTCTCTGTGGGCTGTGTCCCAATCCGCCATACCTCTGTGCTAAATAGCGTGTCGAAAGTATGCCGTACGCTTGTGGTAATTACACCTGTGCACAGTGTTCTATTTTAACTTAACTATTTGCAGCGGTAGCGCAGCGGTTAGGGACACGGCCGCAGGCTAGTTGTCATGGTAACCGGGAAAGCTTTTTACTGTAGTCGCAGAACGAGTAGCGGATTATTGTAACGAGTACAATAATGTGATGGAGACGGAACCGTTCGGGAAAGAAAAAGAAAATAGGGGTGAAGAAAGAGAAAGGATGAAATACACTAATTAAGAGGGAAGAAAAGAGTAAGTGAGAAAAATGAAAGGACGAAAGAATATACCTGAAATGAAGTAAGCAAAGGAAAGAGTAAGTAAACAAGAAAGGATGGCGGGAGGAAGGAAGGAAGGTAAGAGTTTTAGATGGTGGAAATAAAAATAGGAAAATAAAAATAACAATGGAAAAGAAAAAAGAAAGGGTGGAGCGAAGCTGGAAATAACAGGCAAAAGAACGAAGGAGAAAAACAAATGTTGCATAACTGAAATGCGAAAGAAATAAAGAACATGTTGAGACTGTAAGCATAGAGAGAAAGAAAGCATGTATTAAGCATCTGAAGATAAAGTCTTGTCAGAAAAGGGGAGTAAAAGGCGAAAGAAGAAGAAGTAGAAGACGTGAGTGCGGGGACCAAGAGTAATGTGAGTAATACTGAAGAAGCTGCGAGTGATGCAGCGTTCACTCGCACACTCCGCTTTCCTGCATCCTCCGTCCTCTAAAATAAACATATAATCAGGTTGTAGTGATGGAGCGGCTCTAATGGAGGCCTCTGATCGTCCTACGCTCTGCGTAGGTGACGCACAACAACAACATCGGCGCTCGCTGCGAACCGCACGCCTCAAATCGCACGCTTTGCATTATTTATCACCTGCTCGACTCGCAGGAAGCGCACGCTATTTAATAAGTGACGTCAGCTAGTTAATTACTACCACAAACTTTCTGCAGAACGTCGTATAACCTTTTCTAGCACGGCAATCTGATTGGTCCGATCGACAGGTTAATATTAACGTGCTCGTTCTGATATGTCATCGTCGCTATAGTAACAGCTCAGACACTTGACTTGGATAATGTTAAAGGGATTTCAAATGAACGAACAAAGTGAACCATATCATCGTTATGAAATATGTGGTATAAGTGGACTAACACACTCCAATAGAACAATAGAACCTTTCTTTGTAAAGTACTCTACAGGGCACCGCAGATCCAGCTTCGGATGTCGAACCAACCTGAAACTTAACCTTTAAACATCTCCTAGATGATGAAAGCCAGGGGAAATATAACGAGCGCGGGAATATCCAGGTTAACGCGGCGGACCCGTCTCGCGTCATAAACCTCATGTACTTTTAAGAGTACAATAAAATAAAAGCGGCGTGACATCATCAATCCCACACCGTCGGACCGCAAAGTAATTAAAACCCCGCAGGACTGTTTACACACTCATCTCACTGATATGGAGATCGATATCAGGCGCTGTGTACTGATCTGTTGTGGCGATAATGAGATTTTCATCGTGTGTGTGTATTACATTCGGATGATGAACGGCTCGGTGACATCGTTACCGCGCCACGCCGCTTTCTTTTCCTGTCCCCGAAAGGAGAGGACGGGGAGACCAACTCAAGGAGACGCGGACGTCCTCTCGCTCCTGGAAATCCGACTGAAGGCGCACTGAGAAAAAGGCTTTCCTGGTTGATTTTTTGCTGTGGGGCAACAGTGAGGTTAAAGTCATGTGACCAGACACAGAGCAGCAGTTACAGTCTGGGGAAAGAATCAGACAGCCCCGAACCGCATCCCAGCGTCACAGCCGGGTTTATTACTGCTCTCAGCGACGGCTTTTAATGCAGCTTTTTTCTTTATTATTTGCTTTTCATTTCAAGCTCATTACTCATAGATACAAAGATAATTCTAGCAATGAGACGTTTGCGAGTTTGTCAATTTCACATCTGTGTTTGAAAGTAGGTTAGTTAAATATGTAAGATTTATATTAGAATTTCATTTTGGCACAAGGACGTCGTTGCACATACAATCCTAATAACAGAAAGAAAGAAAAGAAAGAAAGAAAAGAAAAGAAAAGAAAAGAAAGAAAGAAGGATGTTGGAGGGATAAAAGATGATAGATAGATAGATGTGGGAGGGAGATGGATGGATGGTGGAAAGAAAAAGAAAGAAAGAAAGATGTGGGACGTATAAAAGACAATGGATGGTGGAAAGAATGAAAAAGAAAGAAAGAAAGAAAGAAAGAAAAGGATGTGGGAGGGATAGATAGATAGATAGATAGATAGATAGATATGGGAAATTGATGGATGGATGGATGGATGGATGGTAGAAAGAAAGAAAGAAATAAAGAAGTGGGAGGGATAGATAGATAGATAGATCTGGGAAATGGATGGATGGTAGAAAGAAAGAAAGAAAGAAAGAAAGAAAGAAAGAAAGAAGAGGGAGGGAGGGATGGCTGGATGGATGCATCTGGGAGATGGACGGATGGAAGGTGGAAAGAAAGAAAGAAAGATAGAAAGAAAGAAAGAAAGAGAAAAAATGTGGGAGGGATAGATAGATGGATAGATCGATAGATAGATGTGGGAGATTGATGGATGGATGGTGGAAAGAAAGAAAGAAAGAAATAGCTGGGCTGCTCACGTCCGAGTCTGTCTGTAAGCGAGTTATTAATTACACTCGACAGCGACGTTGGAGACTTTTAGTCGGGTTCCCGTTTGCGTTTGAAGGTCGATGAGTAAGATTTGATATTATGATGTCATGTTGATGCCAGGACGTAGTTGCACCTACAATTAAAGAGCTGAACGGAATATTTGTTTTCTATCGAGTTTACGCTTTCCGTGAATATCCGCACGGCCGTAAAGCCGCGTTTCATTATGGTTTGTAAGAAGGTAGGCGTTCGGGGTGTTTCTGCTCGAATGTCTAGAAAAG
The DNA here is from genome assembly GCA_030014255.1 of Parauchenoglanis ngamensis. Taxonomy (NCBI): domain Eukaryota; kingdom Metazoa; phylum Chordata; class Actinopteri; order Siluriformes; family Auchenoglanididae; genus Parauchenoglanis; species Parauchenoglanis ngamensis. The sequence continues at coordinate 12,656,682 of JAQMYM010000004.1, read as the reverse complement.
CGAAGCGGAAGAAAAAAGTCTACAGTTGGAAAGATGTTAAAGGGTCGCTTGTGATCTCCATCCTCCATCTCCTCCTAAGATCTCTTGACTGAGGTTGTGACCTCCACAATCTTTTTCTTTTTTTTTTGCTGAAAGCAGAGAACATTTCGAGCGGAGTGAGTGTGAGTCGGCCGTGTCAAGACTTTCCATTTCAGTAAAATGAAAAGCTTTGGCCATAAAGTCACGGATCTCCAACTGGCAGATTGAGTGTTTAAAAAATTTAAGAGGAGGGCTCACGCTGGAAACGTGCCTTGGTGTGCCGGGGTCAGCGGAGCAGCTGAGCGCGCTGGACATTGTCTCACATATCAAATAGCAGAAGCAGACGTGTGTGTATGACTTACTGGAGACATTTCCAGGGAAAATATTGTGACAGATGATGTTTAGAGTCGGGATTTAACGCTGCCCGGGTCCGGGGCTTGCACGTATGGAGGACGTGTGAACTTTAAAATCGTGAACGTTGCCTCGCAAGCTGTCACCTAAATCCTGTCCTTGCTTTGAAGAGAGAAAATGAGCAAAAAACCATTAGCTCTATACGTGTCCTTTTTATATTCCTCATGGCGCACTAAGCACAATTTCCTGCCTTTTTTAAGTCAATAAGCATTTTACGAGTGTACATGATGATAAAACACAAACTAGCTTCATAGTAAACAGGCTAAAACATGAGCTAGTTTTATAGTATAAACGTTAAAATGCAAACTAGCTTCATAGTAAACAGAGGAAAACAGGAAATAGCATTAGTAAACAGTAAAAAATGAACTAGCTTTATAGTAAAAAGGTTGAAAGGTGAACTAACTTTATATTAAACAGGCTAAGACACAAGCTAGCATTAAAATAAAAATAGTAAAACATGAACTAGCCTCATAGTAAACATGTTAAAACAGGAGCTAGCTGTATAGTAAAGAGAGGAAAACAGGAAAAAGCTTTAGTAAACAGTAAAAAAATTTAGCTTTCTGGTAAAAAGGTTGAAAAACAAGCTAGCTTTGAAGTAAACAGAGTAAAACATGAGCTAGCTTGAAACAGGTTAAAACATGAACTAACTTTATAGCAACACAAGCTAAAACACAAGCTAGCATTAAAGTAAAAAGAGTAAAACAGGAATTCGCTTTATAGCAGTTATAGCTAGCTTTATAGTAAACACGTTAAAACATGAGCTAGAATTAAAGTAAAAAGGGTTAAACAGGAACTAGCCTTATAGTAAACATAAAAACAGGAACTAGCCTTATAGTAAACATAAAAACAGGAACCAGCCTTATAGTAAACATAAAAACAGGAACTAGCCTTATAGTAAACAGGAACTAGCCTTATAGTAAACATAAAAACAGGAACTAGCTTTATAGTAAACATAGAAACAGGAACTAGCCTTATAGTAAACATAAAAACAGGAACTAGCTTTATAGTAAACAGGTTAAAACAGGAACTAGCTTTATAGTAAACAGGTTAAAACAGGAACTAGCTTTATAGTAAACAGGTTAAAACAGGAACTA
>JAQMYM010000004.1:12605349-12621881 GCA_030014255.1 Parauchenoglanis ngamensis | reverse complement strand
CGTAGAAAGCAAAAAAAATAAAGAAAAACCTATGAAAAAGAGTAGGTGACCCCAAACTTTTGACCGGTAGTGTATATTAAATAAAAAAGTGTCTGAATGGTTATTTCCCCTCACTGTCTGTTTCGCTATGGCAGTCCAGTAACTGAGTCAGTATCCGATTATAGATCTCAGAACTCAGCCGAATTCCTCACAGCAGAACGTATAGTTCTCTCAGGTTTAAATGCTTTTAGAAATAAAAAGCATCACCTGAGGAAAGAGCGGAGCCAGTCATAAAAGAGTCTGCTTTGTAATCAGGTCCAGTCCTCTCAACACAGGCCTCAGTGTCACCGTCCATGTTTTATCTGTTTCACACATGAATATCGTGTCCCTGCCGTGTGTCACCTGTACGCTCACGAGAAGCATTTCTTGCTGTGTTTGAAATGGGCCTCACATGATTTTCGATGACTTTGTGATCAATGTTTGTTCCCAAGTCTTGTATTCGATGTGGTCCGAGCTGTCGCTTGACCTTTTTCCCCCTCTCACGGTGAATGTGGATACTAACTTTTTATTTTGATTCTCCGAAGGATGTCCCGCTGCATGACTGCTTCCACTTCAGTTTGTTTATTTATCAGTTTAATATTATTGTTTCTGCTAAAGCTGTGTGTGATTATGAAATGAGGTCGGTCTCCAAAACGCATTATACACGCAATCTTCACTTTGTGTTTATGTCACTGAGTTCATATGTAGTAATTATTTGTGCTCACATTACAAGCAGGTGCTGTATGTTTGTTTACGGGGTTTATAGAGGAGGAGTTTCTTTGCAAAAATCTGTTATAGACTTATTTGATGTAGGCTGATGATTGTAAGAGCAGACTGTAACCAAGTGCCAGGACGGTCACACCAGAGGCGAAACACCTACACATCACTTCAGCATTTCATTTAAATCCTTTAAAAAAACTTTTATTTGAATTTCTAATTTATTTCCCCTTAGAAAGCTGTTTGGTATTTTAAAAGCATTAATATAATAATTTGGTTATTTTGTGGAGTAATGTTATTTTACTATTTTTATGCGTGGTATGTTGATTCTGGTGTTACTATTAATTATATATTACATTTAAAGGATGTAGTATAAATTATCTGTCCGGGTTTGACAAAATAGCAAATATCTCTTAAAATGGATAGACAGCTTTTTGGAATGAAACTCTTCAAATACTCCAGCGTTTTTCAACCTGCTCTTTATCTTCCTCATCAGTGCAGTGCATCTGTAGTGTGATTCAAGTAAAAGCTAATGTAGCGAATGTAAAACCTGTTCCCTCGAAACTGACTTATAATGCTAATCTTTAGGCAGTTGTTGGGGAATCAGTACATGTTAATGTGAAACTAGATGCGTTCATAAATTCTTCAGTCAAAGGTTATCAAATTGAGGTGCAAATTTGGATAATTCACTGTTTCTGAAATGTTTTTATTGTATTGGTCTACACAACAACGATCCAAAAGCTTTGATAAGACATTCATTCTTGATCAGTTGGTGTTTATAGCTGCATTCGAGTAATCAGGTTTTTTTATATTCTTTTCTCAGTACAGGAAAATGTGGAAATTCTTGTCAGTGGTAATCTCATACTACAGACATGCTGAGTAGAGACTAGGTTGAAAAATGCTCGAATATTCATTCAGGGGTTGGATTAGATGTGATATTTGGGGTTTTCTGTTCTCTGAATAGCTTTCTATGTTCTCCTGTGTAGGTAAAGACGAGGAGTTTCCTACAAAGCCCCTGGGCCAGCTTCCAGCAGAGCCTGAGCGATTGGCGCCAGAGAAAGCCAATCACATCGCTAATGGGCGGATGGAGGCTCTGCCCTCTCCGAGCTCAGCCACGGAAACAACCGTTTCGGCAAACGGAGAGAAAAAAGACTTGGTGGGTAAAACGCCGCAAAACGCAGAGAAAAGGAAGGGGACCAAAGAAGCCCCGCCCACTGAAATCAGAAAACCGCACGTGTCATCGAGTCAAAACTTACACGTAGGTCTCGGCGAGCGGAAAGACATCGGGCCACGTTGGGTAAAACCGTCCGAGGGCAGGCTGGCGGCCATGATGGAGGGCCACATGATCCTCGGTAGCACGGTACCCTCTTCTCCTGCCATGTCAGTGGCCAGTGAACAGCCGCGCCGTCTTCGTCCTCGCTCCCGCGGCTTCGTGCCCGGCTCCAACCGCGGCTCCAACGCCTCACAGTACGACAATGTCCCAGTGTCCGATGGAGATGTCGCGGACATTCCGGATCTTGCGCAAGTTTCGGAACCGTCTCATCAGTACATGGCACCATCTGTTAGACATGGAAGCCCTACAAGGCCCCCTAGTGGTGGTATCACTGCTCCAACTTTCAGAATTCCCAAAAATCCACCCGTACACTTGATGTCTGACAATCTCCAGCCTTCACACTACACGCCAGGCTTGATGCCTGTTTATTCCCCTTATCCACCAAAAATGCAGCCGGACAGCCGAGCGTACGGGATGGCATATGATGAGCGGGCATACGGTACTACAGCACGCTCCACACCTCCAAATCGCTCACCAGAAAAAGCGCTGATCGGTAACAGCTACGCCACGTACCGGCGCCAGCCGATAAATGCCGATTTCGTAGGCCAAATAGACAACCTTGTCGAAAGCGGGTATTTCCCGAGGCAGCCTGCTCGTCACGTAGACCAGCGATACGAGAGGCAGTGGCAAGGCCAAGGCTGGCACGGTGAGCCGGATGTGGATGTGCCATCCCTGCGCACTCCGGCTGGGTTACCCCGCTCAACAAGCTTTCAAAAGGCCCAACTCTCACCTGTGCACCCGGGGCACAGCTTCCCAGCGGTGCCCGTCTCGGACAGCGTGATGCACTACAGAGCCGTGTCTGGCAGGAAACCGATGCCTACGGTGTTCGGAGGAGTTCATTACCGACAAGAGGCCTTCGCCATGCAGGAGTCCATGCTGCTCTGAGAGAGAGAGACTGACCGAGTGAGGTGCAGACAGAAAGAGTGAGAGGATGTGATTTAGTGAGAGAAGTTGAAGAGATATGGACCAAAAGAGTGCGAGAAGTACTGTTAGAGTGAGAGAGAGAGAGAGATTAAGATATGGACTTAAAGAGTGCGAATGAGAGATACGGAGTAAAAAAAGAGAGAGTGTTCGAGAGAATTAATGATGGATGGAAATTTAATCGCTGGTTATGTAGAAGTGTGTGTATGTGTGTGTTGGTGTGATCTGTTTGGTTTGTTGAGTGCGTGTTAACTTGTTGTGACTCTCTGTCCTCAGCGTCTTTACTGAACCAACACGGCAGGTCCCACCAGCTCCAGGTGTTTATACTAATCAGCCGTCGAGGACTGACTAAAGATTTTTTTATTTTTTTATTTGCTTTCTTCGCTCAAACAGCCTAATCCTTAACACTTTATTTCCAATATTTTTACATTTAAAATTGTACAGAAAGTCTTTTTCCTTGTATTTAACCATGCTTGTCAATAGCATGAATCAGAGAGAAAGGAAAACGCAATTTGTTCCCCCGTATTATTTAAAAAATATTTAGTTTTTTTTTTTTTTTCATAAGCATCAAATCTTTCTACGTATATACCATATGCATATTCTTGAGCTCGGTTTATTATATAGGGTTGTGATTAAGAAAAGAATGAGCTAAGATTAGAACAAACAAATCCCTGTTATAAATATTTCATTTTTGCACGAACCACAAAATGTATTTTTTTTCTCCCAGGCATGGAGAGATTTATTTCTCTCTCTCTCTCTCTCTCTCTCTCAAGGGTATATGCAGTTAAAGAGAGGTGTATGTTATAACTGTGCCTGTCTTTACAGTTTGATAATCAGGTGGATCCTGAATTCTGTCGTCATCCTTCCAGTGTATAATGAGCATCAGTGCAAATCGAACATCCAGCTCATCACTCTCTGCAGAAGTCTTACCATAGCGAGATCAGATCAGGATTAGAAAAGCAGAAATGTCCATCACAATTTCTCTGCAATGATCTAGTCATGACGCACACTCAGGTCAGGGAGGTCTTTGTCACTAAAAGCTTTGGAAGTGAAAGAACAGCATCTGCACAAAAAGCAATATTTTTATATCTAACTCATTCATTTAGCTTATTTAGTTTATATACACCGAGCTGCCAGTTTAACAGCCACATGTAGCGAGAGGCGCGCGGGTGAGCGTTTTATTTTTTAATCTCACCTGCTCTTATTTTCACTTTCATGCAAACGAAGCTGGTCGTTTATGTAATATGAACGAATAAAAGTATTAAATACGCCACGCAGTGCCTCGTCAGCACTAGGATGCTAATGAATGTGGTCTTTCTTTGTCCTGCAAGCTTTATATCCGACAGCGTGCAAGGAAGTAAACAGTTCCCATCCTCCACTATTTGTGTTGGGTCTCAGCATTCCGGAGGAATAAAAACCCACAATGCGAATCTCTACTACTTCCTGTGGCCATTTGTCATTTTTATTAATAGATGAGACTCACATGTTCAGTGATCTTTCATAAAGCTTCAAAACGCAGCTATTAATACCTTGTTTAAACCAAATAGTTACCCATATAAGTTCTCATCTCGGAACGGAAACGGAATATTCGGAAACGGAACCCCTCTGTGGCAGGGTTCTGCAGAGAACCTTTAAAGGAACGCACCATAGGATGCTTTAAGATTTTTAGATGGCAATGTTTTAGTTGTCCTTAATAAACTGGCAGCTCGGTGTGTGTGCGTGTGTGTGTGTGTGAGAAACAATGAGTACTGGGGTTTTTTTTCTCCAATGTTAGTGCTGTAGCCCGAGAAATCAAAATCAATAAACAAAAACTCGAACACGGTAGCAGAGTGTTTGAGAATTTATAGTAACTATGAAAATGTTCATTTTTACATGCGTGAAGAACTGGAGCTAAACTGATCTCTGGCAAGGAAGTTTACTCTTCTGGTAATGACTTTACTGCTTTAGTGGAAAACGAAACACATCTCTGAAAAATATCCTTTTAAATTAGTTCAAGTGAATGGCATTATCTACTATTTCAACACAAAAACCTGTTTGTTTTTTTTCCTGTTTTTTTTCTTCTGTTTCCGTCGCTCCGTCTTAAGCAAAAAGACGTCTTTCGTCCCAGAAAATAGGGTAACTGCGGTTTCGTTTACTTCAGTAATAAATGTCGAGATTATGAAAGTTGCAGAGAAACATTTCCTGAGAATCTGCATACCATTCTGTCATTTTTAGGATCCCTGACCTACATAATCATGCAAATGGTTTAGTTTTTATTTTGCGAAATTCTGTTTTGTGCAATGGAATGGATTTTTTTTTTTCCTTTTTTTTTCCTTTTTAAGTTCAGTACTACTGTGTTCAGAGTACTACGTTCATATACTGCATTAGCCTGGATGCTAATGGCCTACAGTCTGGAACTGCTAACACCGTTTCTGGCTTTTATATTAAAACAGTGAGAGACTGTACATATACTGGATGTAAGTAAAGAGTGCGTACTGACGTGTAGACACTCTTCAGCTGGTCCCAGGATTCCTTCTGCTAACACTTCTCTGTAGTCACTGTGTTTACTGCACTGCATAAGAGTTTTATTTTTTATTTTTTAACTAATCATCGCGTGCTCACCAGATTGAGGTGTTTAGATTGAGATTGAGGAGAAATATGGAAGGGTACAGTTTGAATGGAGCGGCGCCTGTGCTGTGTTCTCCATCTAACCTTCTCACTGGATATTAACTTATTATGAAGTAGCTTGTATCTGTTGCACATTCTCAGTATTTCAGCACCTCACCAAACAGACTACTATAACACTTTTTTATACAGTGTATGTCACATTTCCATTTTATATTAAATCGACATGTCTTCATACAAACCTAAACACTAAAAGTGCATAATATTCATGCTGTTGTTATATACTCTTCATGTGGAATCTACTAAGCACAACTATCAGGCTGACCCGTGTATTCCCACCCACCCGTGCATCACTAGTGCTACTACAGGCCTGAGTGTGTGTGTATATATTGTTAAAGAACAGTGCATTTTGATACAGTTTCAGATGTGATTAAAACAGGAGGATTATTTTGTTTTTCTTTCTTTCTTTTTTTTCCTTTTCTTTTTTGTTTAAACTACTAAGTACAACTTGATCAAAATTGACTTTGTCTAATAAAAGAAACCCTGCAGGGGGTTCATCATTCGAATCTTGTTGTCTTATTGTCCTCATAACAATAATAATAATAATAAGAAGAGATACAATAAGATTACGAATAATAATACATAGAACCAGAATAGATCTGTAGGGTCCGAGCACCCTTCGCAAGTGACATCCCCTCATTGTCCACTTCTTGCCACAGGACACTAAAGAGCTCATTGATGATCATACTAATACTGACCCCTTAAAATGGGTGAGGTTGATTGGCCGTGCTTTTAAGTAACCCAGTCACCATGAGAAATGTAGTTCCAAATCCCACCCGACTTACGGGTCCTGTCTTAAACATGCCTTTTCAAATTCCGTGCAAATGTCTCAATTTTGCAAATTTCTCATTCCATGCCATCAATCACAAGTTGCTGAGTAACTGTAACTCCGCCCCTAAAAATTGGTTGTCATGTGGTGGCCATATTCCTTACAAATCTCCACATGCATCATGGTCTTCTGTTCTTTGACTGTACTGATAATTTTGGTATAAACGTTCACCAAAAATTCTAGGACATATTATGCAGTTCGACCCAAATGAGGATGGGTTCCCTTTTGAGTCTGGTTCCTCTCAAGGCCTCTTCCTTTTGTTATGTATTTCCTTGCCACCGTCGACACATAAGTGCTCATTATATATATATATATATATCCCTAATGAGTACTTAATGAGTACCTAATGAGAGAGAGAGAGAATATATATATATAGAGAGAGAGAGAGAGAGAGAGAATGTATAGATATAAATAGATAAATGTATAGATTCATAAGTTTATATTCAGAATCTATATAATTCTGTGAAGCTGCTTTGTGACAATGTCTGTTGTTAAAAGCGCTATACAAATAAAATTGAATTGAATTGAAAAATTATACTTACCAGTTTGGTCTGATTCAGCATCATAGCTATGCAAAATGGAAAACATAATTAAAGACATAAAACAAAGACATGCATTAAATCTTTTCTAAAAGCTACATTTAAGAATCTTAGTAAAATTCTAAATGTTAGGCTAGCATTTGTCTTCCATGTATAATCCCTGAGATATTAACATTATCATTTAAGAAACAAAGTACAAGTCATATGCTGTGCATACATGCTGATGAGAATCTAGTGTATGATTATATAACTTAGAATAGACTACTGTTATGTTTTTCTGGCTGGCTGCTCTGCTGTCTTACTATAACAAGCTGCAAGTTAAGTTGTGCACTGGTTACATAGTCATACTTATGACAGTTAAAGTTGTGAATGGTCTAGATCATGCTTATTTTGCTGATATCTTTAAGCGGCATAATCCAGTCCCAAGACTCAGTGGAGACAGGCCTACTATTAGTACTCAGGATCAGTTGCAGCGTAGTTGTTGGAAGATTTTTTCATATGTCAGCCTTTAACTCTGGAATAGTGTTTTTGAGAACTTTGGAAATGCAAAATCTATAGGTGTTTTACTTATACTACAAATGTACATGTTTAGACTGGCATATTGAAATTTCTTAGGCCTTCATTCATATTAAAGTATTTAAGTTAATTGATTAATTGAAAATTTCTTCATTATTATAAAGATATTATGTGGCCAAAAGTTTGTGGTCACCTTGTTATAATACCCTGCACTTTTCTTTGAAGGCTTTACATTATATTTTGGAGCATGGCTGTGTGGATTTGTACTCATTCAGCCACAAGAACATTAGTAAGGTCAGGTACTGATGTCAGATGAGGTCAGCGGTCCAGTTCATCATAAAAGGTGTTCAGTGGGATTGAGATCAGGGCTCCGTTCAGGGCACTTGACTTCTTCCACTCCAACCTGGGCAAGCCATGTCTTTATGGACTTGCATTGAGCACAAGGGCATTGTCATGCTGGAACTGGTTTGGGATCGACCCTTTGAGTCCATTGAAAGGAAATTGTAACGCTACAGCATACAAAGACAATCTAGACAATTGTGTGGTTCCCACTTTGTGGCAACAGTTTGGCAACAACACATATGGCTGTGATGGTCAGGTGTCCACAAACTTTTGGCCCCATAGTGTACCTTGTATAATCTAAAACTTCAGTGCATAGATCATAGATGCATTTGGGTATTTTTGTGAACAGAATCACAGAGGTTATGGGTTGCATTATTGAACAAAACAAAACAAAACTGATGGATGGAAACCACTAATTACATAAAATAGCTTTCTGACCTGTGCTTGGTGTACCAGAGGATGGAGGTGCAGCCAAAGCCGGAAGCCATATTCAGATGTGACTCAAGCTTGGGTACTGATCACAGGAAATCACTAGTGCAGCAGCCATCCTGTCATGTGACCAGGTGACTCATATTCTGAGGTCTACATTTGTGACTTACATGACTAATGTACCACTCACAATCTAAAATGGAAACAGAAGACAATATGAAGGACTTGGGATTACGAACATCTATCCTGGTCTATGTACAGCTGTCTGTATGTATTGGTCATGCAAAAAAAAAAAATCTAAATTCCTACTAATGATTAGACTCCTATCCAGAGTACTAAAAGCTATGTAAACACTGGTTAGTGATGCAGGAGTGTAATATTACAGTAATGATGTATTACAATTAGCGCAAGGCTGGAGAGCACTGAGCCAATTTGACCTTAAAAGTTCAAAGGTTTTCAAACCTTTTGCAGGAGGGCACTCCACTCAGTGTGAAAAAAAGGAACAGATCCTCTTCTGCTTGCAGTACAGATTCATAAATCTGATGTTTGTAATATTACACGAAATGGGAACCTGCATATCATCATATTTATACACTGAATCCATTACAGCTTTTTATTTCAGAATTTTCCCACACATAGAACCCAAATTGGTGGATGATAAAAGGTTTGAAATGTTATTTTAGGGTCAGGCATTCATAAACTTCTGGCCATGTAGTAAACATATCCTGTAACTAAATAAAGTATAAAGAGTTATCCTTGATATACGCAGCTAACCGATTACTAAGAAAAACACACAATACATTTCCTGCAAATGGGCTCTAACTATGACACAGTCATCCTTTAACAATGTATAACATAGTCAATCTGTAATTTAGTAAAACACCCAGTCATCCTTCAACAAAGTGAAACATATGTGGTCACCCTTTACGTTAATATTAATGTGCTAGTTCCAATGCGTTATTGTTTCTATAGTAACATCTCATACATAGGGGCTTCTGTGGCAGATGTTTCACACATAAGCTGAGATTAATAATAAACAGATTTTAAAACCGTATAACCAAAGTATAACGTATAATTGTTGATGTCATTTTGGCAGACGCCCTTATCCAGCACGACTTACATATATCTCATTTAATGTGGTGACTTTTTTTAAAAGAATCATTTATTTAACAGTTGTGTAAGGTGTCTTGGCTGTAAGTGTTTTGAAACATTCAGGGGGTTTTGAAAATTTGTCAAATGTAGGAATGTCTTTAGGACAGAGGAGTTTACACTTTCTCAGTCAAATGAGAGAGAGAGTTTATCATGATCATAACGTAAGTGATAACAGGAACTAACTTGTCTCTCGGATGTTCATCAACGTAATATCTAACTATAAACCATTAAAATGTGTGACGTTAATTAATTAAACATTGTAATAGTAGGTAAATCACTGAGGTGTAAGTGGAATAACACACTCCAGTCCATGCAGTCACAAACAATTTCAGGGTGGAAGTAACCTTGTGTATCAGGTCATGCCATATCACACCTCCCAGGGTGCATGAAAAACAATTATGACTTTTATCATTAGTACAATATGGAATTTAATTTTCAGACTAACTGGAGCATGTTAAACATTATGTCACATGATGAAAATCTCTTCACTGGACATATATTGTGTACAGGAATGTACGTGCCATGGCCCAAGAGACAGCTCTATCTTTGTGCTGACCTTGGCTTAGAAGTCTTGGTAAGATGTTTTGAGCTTTTTGGTATGTGGGTAGGTGAAACTGAGCCTTGAAGGGACAAGCAGAAGCGTCTGTATGTATCTTCAATAATAAGAAAAATACCTCACAATCCAGCAAAGCATTATTTTCAGCATATACATAGCAGCACAGTCTGTTGTCTGTTGTTGTTCTTACACAATTAAAACTGCTCTAAGACCTACACAATTCCTGACATGTTAAAAAAACAAGCACATATAATATAGCAAATATAGCAAGAATAAAAAAAGAAGCTGACAAATTGTGTATCATTGGAAAGACAAAGTAGAGATGCAAATCAAAATGTCCACTATGGAGGAAATAAATGAATAAGCAGGGCCACAGGAGGATGTGCAAATGTACATGACTTTAAGTACTCTCAGAGAACAATCTTTCAAAGCTTCCTTTATTTCATATTTGCCTAAACAATTTAAAAACCAACTGGATATGTGCACAAGACAAATCAGAGCTTGGATCCGTGCTCAAATATATTTATTTTTTCCAGTTCCATTACACGGAGGTGGAGGCCAGGAGTGTCTCTTGCTCTGCCTGGCCTGTATTCAGTCTGGATCTCTGTCGACTGACGTCATGCTGGCTGGGCTCTGGAGAGAGTGATACGTATCATAAGCATCAACACTTTTAAACTGTTTCACCACAAGTAATTGCACCAAAATTAGAACCAAAACCTGAATACCTCCTTGGGGTTCAGTTTGCGTTACTGTGTTGCATTCTCCAGGATCCTCTCTGATGATGCCCAGGTTGCGGTTCCAATTTTTCCAGTCGAATTCTTCCACTCTGCAGAAAGCACAGGGAGAAACGCACCAACTACTGACCACCATCTAATGTAAATCTATGTGTTTGGGTGTACTGTAAAATCAAAGTGATTAGATGACTGCTCCAAGTGTTGTTCTTTTTACAGAGAAGGAGCAGCCAAAAAAGATTTCCTCAATTAAAAGCTTAAGTAAATAATCTCACCTAGATAATATAGCTTTAGATCTGTAATCATAAAGAGTGTCCTATGCTCATTCCAGGCCTCATAATACTCATAATATGCTCACAAATTTTTTAAAAGTGATATTGTTATGGCAGCACTGAGATAGACCCAGACTACATTACCCATCATCCCCTGCATGTCCCGTTTCTCACTGATCACCAGCACCTTTGTGTCACTTTGTGTCTTGTTAAGCACCCTATTTAAGCTATGTTAGCGATGCATTCCTTTGTCTAGCTTCTGTTGTAGGTTACTCATATTCAGGTTTGTTAGGTGTCTAGCTTCTTTGCTTATGAAAATGTCTAGTTTTGTTTGTTCGTCTGTATTTCACTTTGTACTAATAGAAGTCTGCACTTGCATCTGCCGCTGCTCTCAATTCATGACAAATGAAACTGACTTGAAATTTTAACTGTACTAAAAGTGGAAGTTACTAATCAGAATTATAATTGAAACCGTTAAAAGTAATTTTTTTGACTGAAAAAAGAAGCGAGAAGACATTTTAATAAGGTCTTACATGTAAAAACCAATTATGTGTTCGTAACAATTTACATTGTCATGCTGGAACAGGTTTTGGGCCCCTTAGTTCTAGTGAAGACAAACTGTAACGTTACAGCATATAAAGACATTTTACACAAATCTGTGCTTCCAACTTTGTGCCAACAGTTTGGAGAAGGCCTATATGTTGGTGTGATTGTCCTGTGTCCACAAACTAAAAGTAGGCAGCAATAATTGAGTTTATAGTATTTTTCATACTCAAGAACTGCCTGCAATTCCACAGTTTGAATCCCTCAGTGCTACACCATGTCTCATTTCTACTTTCCAGTCTATGATTATCATGATTTGTCCTTTAACCTGAGACACCAGCGCCAGTCCTCCTCCTTTTTGCTCAGGTTCTTCCTCACTCCTGAACGTGATGTCACCTTCAGACAGCATGCATATCTCTCCACATCCAAGACTGTAATGGCACGCTGGGAAAACGCAAAACATGAGCATTATGCATTAAAAATTATGAGATTTCCTGTTTCCTTCAGGTACAAATATAAGGATGCACATACACGTAGGCAAAAAGAGGCATATACGACAATGTATATATACCTGTAGTTTCCAGCTGTTGGTGCTCTCAGACATTTCATTGACAGTCTCGCTGATTAGAGCAATCAGCATGTTCAGCAGTAGAATGTACGTGAGCACGAGGTAGGATATGATCAGCACATAAAATACAGTTTTATTCTCGTACTCCTCCGTGAGCTCCAGGTCACCCATGCCTATAGTGAACTTAAACAGCTCCAGAGTGGTGAAGGTGATGGTTTTAAAGGTGGGTTTTTTGTAGCCTTCCGTCACATTTTGATCGTCTGTATCAAAAGACCTTTCACTCTTGGGTTCCTTGAGTAGAGTCACCACAGCTGTTAAGGGAGCATAAAAAAGGGAAGTCCTTTAGTAATTGGAATGACCTTTGTGAAACAGAAAGAGATGATTTGGTAAAAGGTACCTGCTGAAAATCCAGTGAGGAAGACCATGTAGACAATGAGGAAGCGCAAGATGTCTTTAAGGAATATCTAGTAAACATAATGGGAGAAGTCAGAATATGTAGGCCTAACCGCATAACCTCAATAATTTAAGATTGTAACGCCTTGTACCAGCAGATATGCAACACTTGGTGGCAATGTAAATTTTTCTCAGATCATGAAAAATCATCAGGGTTGATTTATGCTTCTATGAGCGTGTATCTACGAGCAAGTCAAAACATGTAACTGCTCACACAGGGTGAAGTCTTCATGCTTGCACATAACGTAAGTGTGTCCTCTAGCGGGCAATGTCACACAAACAAGACAAGAATTCACAGTGAAGAATTAAACAGTGACTGTATATATGGGTGGACGTGTAACAAGGAGTCAATAGTGAAGCCAAAATGTCTCTCAGGCCCTCTAATGGTCGGCTACAATACACATTTTAACCTTGCCTATTCTTATTTTAATCAATGGGACATTTGGCAAACTTCAATTTTAAGTTGCATCTCCATAGTATTCTGTCATTTTTACAAGTGCAACTGATCCTGATAACTTACACAGTATTTTAGAAGAGTTATTTGGAGATAAATAAAAGCATCTGCATGAGTAAGTGATTTGGACATGACAGTCGACTCTCATGAATGTGTATGCACTTTCTAAGCTTTTGACTTTTCTGTAGCAAAGCCATGTCTCGTTCTGTTGTAACCTGTTCTAACAGACCGTCAGCAGAAAGTTATTTGTAGCTTTTTCTAGTATGTTGCTCATTTCGAAGTCTAGGCTAGCTTATTGTACAGCTCCTATAAAAACAGCAAACTAACGTGAGTGACAGACGCAGCTAACACTTGCCAAAGTTTATAATAATATATGATTGACTGAATGGCCTTAGAGAACACTCAAAGGAGCTGCTTAAGGTTACTCCAACAAACTCCACCGACAAAATGAGTGGAGCATAAAAGAGGTAGATAACTTATTGCAGGTGCCACCAGATGTTATGTCGTAATGTAATGTTGTAACAGTGTAAATGTTGACTCCTGTTTACTAGTATATTTTCAGTTGATGCATTATAATTGCTATTTGCATTGCTTTGTTTAAATGATGGATGATGTCAACTAGCTAGCAAATGCTAGCTCAATCAGTCATAAGTCAAAGTTCTAAAGTCTTTATAATTCTAAAATTGTAACAGAAAATTATGAACAATATAAATATGAAAATTATACAACTCCAATTTTGTATTTCAATATTAATTAATAATGCTGTACTTGCCACTTTGAGTTAACCAATATGCCGTCAAAGTTGTACTTCAGGTATATCACAATGTTGGCACTCACATACAGTGTCCATCACCAATATGGGCCAAGTGTGTTTCGCTGCAGCCTGCAGGATGAGATGTGGGCGGAGCAAGATGTTACGCATTTACCATTTATGGGGGGATATGTCATGCAAGGGTTACGGTTATGGTTAGGGGCGACCCTATAGTTTTCCTTGGGGTTGGATGGCCAACCCTGCCTTCCCACAGATCGCAAAAAGAGGCCTCTCATATGGCGAGAGAAAGGCAGACCCACGGTCCAAGTAGCCCAAGATCCAAAGAAACTTTGCCAAATCAATTTTCACCGAAAACTTTTTGAAGTGTTTTACTTGTGTGCGTTCAGTAGTATCAGCAGCTTTTGAATAGAGGCATGTCAATTTAACGAGTTTTAAATCCACAATTCTGTCAATCACTGAATGATGGATGCTTTAGTTTTAATTTTCTTTGAATTGCTGTGGTTTTCATCATCACATGCAGTGTGGCTTTATTGGGGGTCCATTGGAAGAAAGAGAAAGTAAGTGTGTGATCCTGCAGGATTCTGTTAGAGATCACGAGCTATAGAAGATGGAAAATATTTAAAGGATTTTTTCCACCAGCACGTTTTCAAAACAAAGTTATGCCTGTCTTATGTCTAAGTATTTTTCTACAATGAAAAAACAGTCCCTAGTTTTTGTTTTGGCTCTGCTTGGCTGGCTTATTCAGTAAATTCTGGTGTGGTCCAAGCCACACTGCCCTCTAGAGGACACACTCACGTTGTATGCAGGTATGTTTACTCATGTTGCCCCTCTCTGCACTGTGACACAAATACACATAACCACATGGACCTGATGAATTGGTGCAGTGACGTGTGGGCCAGCATTTCCTATCAGGGCATGACATTCACAAATTTTACTATAGGAGTGTTAACTTCAGGAAAGAAAAATGTCAGTCACCCTCTGAATCATGATGTTGTAGATGCCCATATTTCGAAATCCTCTGGAGAAGTAGAGCAGATTTATCCAGCATAGAGCCACACTGAGCACCAGAAAGGTAAGGTACTCCTGATACCCGATTAAATACAGCACCGCACAGATAATAAACATCCCAGCCTGTAATAAACTACAGCACAGAAAACAGAAAGATTGTTTACACATATGTGACATGTAATATACTGTATAGGATCTCATTATACCACAGCATGGTTGAATTCTTTAATCTGATTGGGCAGAAGCTGTTGATTAATTTCTCCAACAGCAGTAGCTGCAAAGCAAAATGAATACTTTTCAGAAACTGTATATGAAATTATTGTTAAAAAACATCAAACACTTACAAAAGGAGGTCAGAATAGCCATCTTCCTGCATTGTTTGCAGACTTGGCTGCTTTTTATATAAATCCATCAGCTACAAGAGGACATAAGTCATTATTAGACTGTAATTAGGGTTAGCATTTTTTTAAACTAAAGTAAATAATACATACCACACTAACTAAGAAGTAGAGTGATCCGATAACCATGGTGACTTGACCAGCAAGCAGCAGGAAGCCAAGAGAATCGTTCCTGATTGGAAATGGGGGCTAGGTCGACAAATAAAATGATAATCATTTAATAGCAAGTCTTATTTTAAGGTGATGTTTTAGTGGATGGATTTTTTTGTCCAAATCAAGAGTTAATAAATTTAAATCTGTAAAAGAAACTATTTACATGTTATGGTGCTTTCTTTAATTAGGTTATATATTTCCCTAAATAAAGTTAAACTCCATGTAGGTGGGAAGTGCAAAGTAACACACATACAAGTCTACTATAGCTAGGTGTGGCCTGAACTCACCTTTCCTTCCTCACGGTGATAAGAAACAGCTGTGAAGATGATGAGATATATGAGATAAACAAAAAGCTTGAAGAGAAATATCCATTTGGCAAATCTGTTCCATTTGTCTTCCAGCAGTTTATTAAGTGGCTCAATCTGGAGCATCACGAGACGATTCTGGAACAACAGACCACAGCATCAGCAGGTACATGCATTTAGCACATAATATAACTGTAATTAGCTTGCGTATGAAGGCTATATCATTTATAAGCCAATTATCAGCTAATCAGGAGGAATGCATAAATAATTAAAATTTTAATTCATATTCTGCATTTAAAAAAAAAAGATAGAAGCAAAAACTTAGATATATTGGCTTATTAGTCGAGTGTCTTCAAAGTATATTTCTCTTACAGGTATCTCTGGGCCATAAACAACTATCTCCAGGACAGAGTTTGGCTCGCAGGTGTCAACAGATTCCAGGTCATATAGTGACTCGCACACTGGGCCATACGCCCACTCTGCGAACTTTCGGGACAGATGCCTGCACTCTTCCTGCTGGAACTCGCGATGAAGAATGTGTTTAAGCAGCTGAAGGAACAAAGAACATTTTCATTCAGCATGTTTTTTTCAGACCCATGCCAAGCACTGTGAATTTTTCAATGTAAACTTTATTAGGAACACCTGTACACCTGCTCATACATGCAATCAGCCAATTATGCTTAAGTAGCACAGAGAATAAAATTATACAAAGAGCTTCAGATAATATTTTATAATAATATATAATATATCCATCCATCCGTCCATTATCTATACTGCTTTACCCGTCTGGGTCGCGGGGAAGCTGGAGCCAATCCCTGCATCTTCGGGCGAGAGGCGGGGTACACCCTGGGCAGGTCGC
>JAQMYM010000004.1:12579221-12604328 GCA_030014255.1 Parauchenoglanis ngamensis | reverse complement strand
TTTCTTTATTAAATTGTTTTCAAACAAATGTAAGATAATTATTCATATTTCTAGACATTTTCAATGGAGTAAATGGTCTTTGAAATAACTAAATATGTCTAAAAATAGGCTCAGTGATCCTATATATGTTGTATAATACTCTCATAGTGAGAAATATTAGATAACTTTTCCTTTATTTAACATATCTTCATTTGCTAAGATCTTTTTTTGCTGCCTCCACATCCTCCTTGGAAGTTTATGCTGTTTATGAGTTTGAAGGTGGTAATTGTGATGTGGTGTGTGTTCAAGTGGTTTTGGCCAAAAAAAAAAAAAAAAGAAAAGAAAAAAAGGATGGTGTGAGAAAAAATAGAGAGTATGAGAAAACATCTTCGGTTTTATTTTTGTAGTATTAATGACAAGAGGTTTAGTTTACAATGCTGAAAGAACAATAAAGAACTGAACAGTTAACTTGCATAATTACTAGTTAAGTCTTATTGTCCACTGTAGGCATTCTATTCATATTGTGGGATGCTGTGACTTTTTGTTACAAACGCTCATAGCAAATTTGTAATTATGACTTTCATGTACGCTCATCTCATAGTTCTGATATTTCAAACAGGACCTGAAGGCAGCATAAGCACATTAAGCAGTCTACACATTAGAGCTGCTAAAGTATTTTTCTATTTTTCTGTTCATTCCATTTTTTTCCCATATTTTGATTGATTATCATTGATTGATTTTCATCAATATATGAGCCTCAATTTTCATTTCGTTATGCAAAAGGATATTTATTAGCGCAAGCTCTCAGTTTGATCTAAAGCTACATTAAATTATACAGAATCCAAGGCAAAGATTCAGGTATTGACACTAAACATAAGCCTGCTTCTGTATAGTAGCTTTTTTCTTCATTCCTTCATAGAAACCCATTTATTTTGCTACTATTTGAATTTTCAAGCCACAGATAGTACGTCCTTACAAATTCCGAAGTTCACATCGCAGGACTGCTGGACAGTAAATGTTGGGTCCTTAATTAAAGCTGTTAACTCACAGCTTTTCAGTTCTGTATTTTCTTTGGATTGTGAAACACAAGTCCCTTTGGATAAAAGTTTCTACCGGAAAAAAAAAAGGACTTTATGTTCATGGACTTTTTGCACTAATTATTTTTCTCAGTCAACATTTCTGGTGCTGAATTGTGCTGCTTTTGTGCTTGGTGTGTAGTTTTGGAGCTAGAGAAATAGAGAGTGGAGGAGGAGAAGGAGAGAGTAGATGCCATGCTGCTGTCAGCTCTCTTCTGGTTTGCTGTCTCAGTGCCACTGGGCCAAGCTCTGGAGTTTCGATACCATAACACGACTCAGGTGGAGCAATATCTACATGAAATCAGCAAAAACTACTCTAGCATCACACACCTGCACAGCATCGGCCTGTCTGTCGAAGGTAAGATCTCACTCAGTCGCTTTCAGTAAATTGTTTGTCCTGGTCAACCAAGTCTGCGAATCCCAGGCAAGAAGTGGGAACACACCCTGGATTGTACTCCAGTCCTGAAAGTAAATACACTGTGTAATAATAATAGTAAGAAGAATATTTGCATAAATATGAATATCGAAAAATGATAGATAAATAAAGCCAATTATACAGGGCTGCTGTATTTTATATATTTAAATTATGAATATATAAATAGCCAAATTTACGGTTGTGTATGCACATCTGTATTGTTTGGACTATGGGTTGTCTTTTATTGGATTTCTCCAAATAAAAGTAAAAAGTAAATAAAAAATTTCAACATATTGACAAAAAAGGCATTTCTGTTCTCTTAGACTTTAAGATAGCTGTGGAAATTTTAACATTATGGTGATCCTGATGATGCTTCCGGCATCTGGAAGTCCAAGAAAGCATAACTCAGAAACCCTGAACAGCTGTATTACTTCGCATACTGTGTTTTAAAGACTAGTGAGAAGGAAGAGCATGCTGTCCCATCTTTTAATGGACATTTGTGCATAAACACTTCTTTTTGCTTGTATAGTCAAGTAATAGCATGGCTTGATGTGAGATATTGTGTGTATGAGGAATGTTCAGGCTGGTTCATGTGAGCCAGCTGTGTTACTGGATGATTTGTGTTTTGCCAACAGTGGGATCATGATATTTGGAAATTTCTGCCTGTTTGCTGAGTCAGGGCCAGACCTGGCCATTTTCACATCTATTTGACAAAGCATCACACACATTGCTCTCTCTGTTTCTCCCTTTCAGGCTGTGTTTCTCTTTTTAATAGACATGTTTCCATTAATCTGCTTAATGCACAATTTAAAATTGCGAATTAAAAAACAAGTAATGGTAATTTCAAGACGCTCTCAAATATTGCGTAAAAGGTTTTACACTCACATGAAGTGGCTTTTTTGATGATTCGATAAAGCAATATTTCACAAAATTGACATGGAAACATTTTTTGCGTTTAAGTCACATGAAGAGCAAATGGGAACACTACTGTCTGAAAAAAGAGTGCTGGAAGGAGAAAACCTAGCTTTAATTGCATAACATCACTCGGTGGACACACAGACCATTCGGATTTGTGTTTTGTCAAAATTTTTATAATATATTTATAATCTCTTCTATTTTTCTATGGAAAGCTGGCTACTGTCTCATCTCCCGTCTCTCCGTCACATCTCTTTTTCTTGCTCCTTATTTCTTCTTGCCTTTCTTCTTATTGTTCTTTCTCTGTCAATGAATCTCTTTCTCACTTGCTTAGTGTCTGTTTTTCTGTATTTCTTTTCAATTATACTGTATTTCACTCCCTGAATTTTGTTTCTCTAAATCCCACATCTCTATTGTCTCCATTCATCTCTCTCTCTCATTTGAATATATGACAGTATACCAAACTGCATACCGGAACTCCATGTGGGATTTGTGAGATATCCTGTAAGCTCCTCTTTTTTTCCTTCCTGTGTTTTTTCAGCTACAGCTGCAAATGTGTCTGAAATCCCAAAGGATAATTATAATAAAATTTTTATACATGTTCCTCCTTGCTTGCTCATTGTTCTGGATATACTGCGTATTTCAAGATAATCGCTTGTATGTATTCCATTTATTCATTCATTCATTCTTGAGTACCTGCTATATATCCTGATCAGGATCTTGACGGATCAGGAGTCTGTCCTGGAAACGGTGGGTGTGAGTGAGGAATGAACACTGGATAGGACAGTAGTTAACTCCAATTCACCATACAAACAAATTTGCACCTCGGGGCAATTTAGCATAGTGTAATCAGAGAACCCAGAGGAAACCCACACCGACACGAGGAGAACATGTAAAACATCCCATTCCTCAGGGCTGTTAGGCAGTAACTCACTGTTTTACCACACCCCCTTGACCAAAGTGCTTGTCGTTGGCTGTTTGAGTCATTAGTTGACTGACTAAAATGTCTATCCATGAGCAATCTATTTTCCGGCACAGAGCAGGCTTTACTGTAACAGGATATTTATTTTGGTTTGACCTTTATGTGCAAATTACCCCAAATGCAAATATTAACAAATGTAGCCAAATCATCCCACATGGAGACATTATAGGATCCGTTTCTCCTGTCTCATTCAATAGTAGTACCACAGATAAAGCTGTTATAACCTACAATTAAAGGGCCTTATTTTCCTCTGAGAGAACTTATCTTTACCTAACTGATATGCAACCGGTTTATGCATAGAGTTTAATGCCTGTATATTGATGATATACAGAATACGATTATACTGTAGATGTATACTATAGTGTTTATATGCACTGCCAATCAAACATTTTTAAACACTTGGTATTTGAGCATTTTTTGAGGAATTGAGGAATGTTAGAAATGATCACTGTAATAAAGCCCTTGTAACACACCACATTAATACACACCAGTTAATACACAAGTAGGTCTGAGAGTGAGCATTTAATACATTCCACAATGATTTGGCTTTCCCAATTTACCTACTGTTCTGTATCATTTTTCGCTTGGTTTATGGCAGTAAATATAAAAAATATAAAATATTCAAGGTTCAAAAATATTACGGTTTGGTGACCCAAATGTTTTGAAGGTAAACAAAAACATTTTCTTGATACAGTCTTGATACAAATCCTATAAAATAATAAAATTACAAGGAAAGAAAAGAAATTCAGTGGTACCTTTAGTGTTTTAATAGAAAATTGAAATCTTATAATGTAATTAATTGTTTATTATTTATTGGATATTGTCATGCCCAGCCCTACAGAGTGTATAGACTGTATATATCTCTGCATATTTATATCACAGAGATGAAGATAAGGTCATTTATCCCAAGAGGAACAAGGCAAAATGAAATAGTTAAAATCTGTAGTGTTTGAAGTTGAATTTTTATGACAACGGTCTGAGATATAATGACAAATTTTATAGCTCTTTTGCCCAAAATCCGAACGATATGGCTTTCATTCGTTTACTGTGCACTTCTCCTAGTGAAGGACATGATGAGACAAAACATTGTAAAGTATTTTTAACAGAACAGGAAGGTTAATCTAACAGGACACATCTCTTACAACCTCCATAAAAGATATGAACACTAGTCAGAACCGTGGGCAGAGTTAGTAGATGGCCCAAGCGGCAGTGGCAGTAATAGTTGCATAAATAAATTGCTAACAAGTAATATTTTTTGTACCAAACTTTCAAGGCCACAGCTAAAAAAAAACCCACAAAAGAAACCTGTGTTAAAAAACAATTAGATGGTTGTTTTGTCTGGATTTAGCATCTGTTCCTAATGTCTTGCTACGTCTCCCTTGCGTGCCCGTGTGTCTCCAGGGATGAAGCCCGCGGATGAGCTGGTGAACATACAATAGCAAAATCCAAAGCCTAGGCTAAATATTGTGAGCCTTCCCATATCAAGATATGGCAATATATTAGCGATCAAGAAATTCATGTGTATTTTTTTTGTATATGTAGTTATTTTTGCCGGAATTATATTTTCTGGAATTTTAGTCTTGTTTTGTATTAATGTATCACAACAGTTTATTTAGCCAATTGTAGATGAACAGCAACTGGTATAGGTACGATCTAATTATGGACATTAGGCATCCACTCCACATCTATTGAGGAAATTAGGGAGGATCTTAGGTACTTAAATACCTTTATATTTAGGTATTTATCCTTAGTAACAAGCAATATTGCTACAGCTCTCTCTCTCTCTCTCGCTCTCACTCTTTTCGATGTGCTATCTAATGAGGTACTCTAGATACTTTAGACAGACACCGAACAGTACATTGAAATTTAAAACACTATAAACTTGCAGTTTGTCCCATAAGCCTCACTCCAATGCTCAAAATGTGAAAAACTCCACTCATGGTCAGAACTACTTACAGGCCGAGCAAGCTGAGGTCAGAAATAACATCTGTGGCCTAAACAGAGTTTTCAAGCTTCCTGGAAAGCCTGTGGGTTTTACATTTAGTCATCTAGTTGGAGGTTCATCCAAAAACCACTTACACTAACCAAATACATCCATAGTTTCTCGGGAGCAGCGGGACTTTAGTGTTTTATTATGGCAGTATCAATCAGCTGGGGTCAAACCATGTGACTTACAGGATGAAAATTCATGGGTCAAGGTTAAGTCATCAGACTGCTGAACTTCCACCAGCACATCCTGAAAAACATGAAAGAAAAACGACTAATCATATTTAGTGTTATGGGAAACTTATGTGTGTCTCTGTGCCTTTTACTAAGGTGTGGGAATGTGCATGTGCAAAAAAGCTGTGTTTATTTTTTTACAATAGCTCAATTTTTCTAATTTTTCATCCAATCAGGGTGTAGGTTGTGGAAACATCATCACACTGATGCAGGCATGTCGGAGTCTCTCGTTCATTTTGTGTCTCAAAACTCAGCCCTTATTGACAAGAGCAGCAAAAATTATACAGATAACAACGTTAAAGACAATGTCTGGAAAAAAAATAGGAGAGGAGCTCGGCAATGATAACAGTTGGTGTACAGTCCATGGTCCATAGCCTACTTCATAATATAGATAGATTTTAAAAACTGTTTAAACTCCTGAACCAAGCACTGAAACTCCCCACGTTCTCCCTTACTTCTCGGGATAGGATGTACACAAATCTTTCTTTGTTTCCCTCCCGTTTTTGTAAAAGGATAAACACCAGCTCATCATCACTTGTCAACTCCATCTTCACGCAGTCATTTTTATGGAATGCTCGCATAACGCATCGCATAACGAGTTTTCCGCACTATTGCATCATTTATTCATGTCACCCTGTATGCGTGAAGTCCGGATCCCATAAAGAGACGTAGGAGGAGGAAACAAGTCTGTAGAAGTTTTGCTTTATATTACAAATGTTTTGCATTATATTGCAAAATATGACTCATTTTTTTTCTTCTACTTGCTTTTTTAATCTTCTACAGTATTTTTTCCTCCCGTGTCCCTTTAGGGGCTCCATTGTAACGACCTTTATTCTTATGTTGTTCATTTATGATGTATCTGATGATCTTAAAACATTATATAGCAAATGTTATATAGAAATAACCTAGAGGTAAGCTAGGAGAAGATAAGACAAGCTCTCTATTCATTGGCTCAGTGCAGTAAATAAAGTAACATGACCGTAAAAGCAACAAGCTAGATTCTGACTGCATAAGAGTGTGCTGTCAAAGAGATGTAATTATTGTACCTCTGCCCTCCCCATGCTTTTCAAGGAAAAGCGTTGATACTGGTTGCATGCATTGTGAAATTTCATTATATTTAATCACTATCGAGACACGAAAGCTGATTACTGTTTTGACTCATGCCTCTGCCTGTCATGTCCTGTGTAGCTTTAGAGAATCTACAGCACATAAACTGGCGCTCTGTAAGTGATCTTATATTTCTGTGTGGAGTCAATTGCGGGATCTTTATGCAATTTTCATGACACTGAAGGTCACGACATACTCGATCGGCAGTGCTTTCATTCAATTATTATCTTAGAACACTGTTTAAAGGCTTGTTAAGAGAATGACAATTAGCTTTCTGTAGTATATTTGAAGTATATCTATAGAAACACTATAGAAAAAATAGCGTAGTTTTGTAACTTTGGGTATAGATAAGGGCATAACGGTTTCAGATTTACTCATCAAGGCAAATTGTTATTGTAAGTTAATTAACACTTGTATGCTTAATTAATTCTTTTCTTACATAACCGACTACCTTAATTAATGTCTACTTAATTAACACACAAGATCACCAGCTTACAAATGTTCTGATTAGAGCTGTTAACTTCAGAAAACTCCACATGTAACTTGACATGACTTTTTTTGTTTTTGACTGTTTTTCAATTTGTACACAACTTAAGGTTGGGAAATGGAAATGTAATTGCCCATTGCTTTTAACATGGTCATTGAAAACTGCTAGCAGTGTAGTTTATCTTCTCAGCATCCATTACAGCCAAGTGAAACTGAACTTGTGTGTGAAGATTCAGTGCAAAACCTCGGTTGTTTTTGTCTGGTTTTTATTTTATTTTGCTTTTCTGCAGTGTGCCATCAGGGTTTTATTCTAAACTGCATTCAGTCTGTCAAAATACTAATACAGGTGTCTGTACATTACTGAAACTCAAGTTTAGAGACTTGATGCAAGTGCTTTATTTATCCAAGGATCTTCTGAGTGGTCAGGTGGGTTCACATAGTGGACCGATTGACCAGCCATGTTCACAGAGAAGTAGGATAAGAATCTGACTCTTGCTCCCAATGTAGGAGCCAGAGCCAAAGTGAATGCCTATGTCAAACTTGGAGGAAGACTACAACCTCATAGAAAGGCATGTGTTTCCTGGGTGGTGAAGTAGCTTTCAATGCCAGTGTGCTGCTCTGACGTTACCACCAATTCCAGTCATTTGCACTCACTGTCTTAAACTTGCGTGGAGTCATGTGATCCATTGGTAGCATGTAGTATGTAGCACAAGGTTGAAGTGTGTAAATTGATTGAGTTTTATTCAGGAAGATCCAATAATCGTAGCTATAGTGGAGGACAAGATACAGGCAGACACAGTTAACACAGTATAATCCATAATCCAGGAAAAAAGTAACGTATAATTTGGAAGTAAGAAGAAAAACCAAGGTAAATAATCAAACACAGAGGGTATAGATATACAAACTAATTAAGGGGAAACAAGAGAAACTACCCTGGTAGAAGGGTGGGATAAGACAATGTCCCCTTATAATAATAATAGGCACGTAACTATTCTTCCAATTAATGATTAATTTAATGTTGGGTTCAGGATATTATGTTCCCACAATATTAAACAAAAATAAATAAAATAAGAAAAATTTCCTATGCTTTATCAGCTTAAATATTCCTTTTGTTAAATTAAAAAATCCCCTATTAAAAATTGTTTCAACAATAATTATTTACAACATTTGTAAAGGTTAGAGTAAACTATGATAGCCTATTAACTAAAATATTCCTATTATTAAAAATGAAAAAGTTCATAAGAAAAATGCATTTGCTTAATAAACATTTATGAAGGCTGTAGTCAGCTTAAACAGCTAAAAACAGCTACCTCCATTGCGACGGTAAAATGATTTGATTTTTTGTTGAATCAATTTGTAAAGTTAATTGCGCAAAAGCTCTTTCCCGTTGTAGATCTATTTTTTGTTTGTTTCCTCAGCGTTCAACCTGTGTTACTTTTGCCTATGTTGACATCAAGCACATACCTTCTATTGTACTCTATACTCTTCTATACTCTCTGCTGTATAAACAACGTGCAATTACAGCTAGGAAACACTAAGAGATTATGCAGCCTGGTGATAGTAATGGATTATTTTTTATTTTCTCAATTTGAATATATTGTTACATGCCCAATGTTACTACATTTATCTAATTTTAGATCTTTCAATTATGCACAAGATTTGTTTTCTTGAGAAATTCTGCATAAACCCCTGGAAGGTGTCATGAAACTGAAAACGTAAAAGCCCTCTTCTGTACAAGTACAAAAGAGCATTTGTTCCTAAACACGCAAAGTTATCTGGTCTGCTTGAAAACTATGCATAAAGCTTTACATTTAATTATTATGTATCCCAAGTGTTAAATTAACAGGGTGTCCTCCAGGTCATACTTTTGCCTTGTTGTTCTCGCCATGTTTGGCACAGGTAGAGAACGATGACGTCATTCTGCTGCCACTTCACTTGAGCATTCAGAGGATGTACAAAGCCTTCAGTGATGCATCTCCTCATTTCTGTATCCCCCTGAAAGAGAGCTTTGATCTGATCTGTATTATCATGGTTGGACCAGAATGATAAATTAACTCTTCTCGTTTGTGATTTGAAAGTAAAATCAGTTCCACTCAGAGTGTGCTGGTTGAAGCAGCCATTCACGCTCAAAAAGTGGTGTGTACGCAAACCACACGAGAGCACAGTACACGTCATTTAGTGAAAAAAAAAAAGTATGTAAAGCCACACTCACTTTGGATTGACTACGGGAAAAATTATTCATTATGATGTAACCTCTAAATTGAACCTCAAAATGTTCCTTGGTTTGATTGCTGCTTAAAAACGTCTCAGTTTCCTGTAATATTAAACAGCTGCATTTCATTATTTCATGTAAATATATGGTATAAATCTTATAATATAGAGTCCAGTAATTTGTTTGGGAAATTCCATGAATATAGGATGCATAATGCATTGCTATGTCTATTTCTAGATTACAAGGTCATAGACACATTGGTATATCTGTGGTGCTATTACATGGCATTTTGAGACCCACTGGATCAGGTTGCTTTTCTGGCTAAACACAAAACCAGTATTGAGGGAACTGGGGACTCTGCCAGGCACCCCACCTCCCTGTCCTTTTTCCCCTCTTGCTCTCTTTCTAGCTTTCTACTTTTCTGTCCTTCTTTTTATGTTTATTACTTTGAATGCTAATACAGGGTGGTCCTTTGTGTGAGAAAAACTAAAGACTGCTTTAAACAAACACAGGGAGACGTCTGTCTCATGAGTCCGCAGTTTAGCTGATTAAAGCTGATTAAACCTTGGGTGACCTTCTAATTCCAGCCACTAAGGCTTTTCAACTGGCAGCTCATTCGATACTTGATTTCAATGTGCTTTAGAATTGCAGAGGAAGCTTCAGTCATTGAACGTTTTGGGTCTGAGTCTGTTGCTAGATGTGTGTTTGACATTTTTTGACCTAGCCATGTTTTCCTTTAAAGGTTGATCAGCTCAGTTGGCAGGGAAAGTGAACTTCAAGGATACCTGGGACATCTGCACTTAATCCAGAAGCCAACTGGACTGGTCCTGCTTTGTTCAGTAACCTGAAAGGCTCCTAACCTGCAGCATCACAGCCAGAATACTAATGTACTTAAAGAACAGAATGGTCAACCAAGCTTTGCCTACCATCAGAACATCTTAAAAAATGAGAGAAACCCAAAAAGCAGAATAATGGGTAAATCTGATGAAACAATAAACCATGTAATTAGTGGATGTTCAGAAACTAATTCTTTTGTAGGGCTTACAAACTACCATCATCCTAAATGGTTAATGCAATATTGTTGTTAAACCCCTTGAATTAATGCTGAAAATTTGCACCTCAGTCATATCTTGAGGGCTTCTTTTCAAATCCATTGTGGATGTGTACAGAGGAAAAATGACAAAAATTGTCGCTGTTCCAATACTTTTTGGAGGGGACTGTATTCCCATAATCACAGACTGAGAAATCACCACCAACAGGCCTGGTAACAGTATCAGAGTTACAGAAGACCACAGTATTAGACACTGTTCCTGCAGTATCTTAAGGAGAATACTGTCTGCCCACAGTTCCTCTTGGAGATCAATAAAATCTGTCTGTCCGTCCACCCGTCCATCCACCTGCCTGTCGGTCGGTCTATCCATCTATCTAGCTAGCTAGCTATCGAGCCTTAGGGCAGGGTATAGTGGTTCAGTGGTGCTGCAGGTACTGCAGATTGGTTTGATCCTGATAAAGGATAAATAGATTATCAACTAGTAGATAGATCCTAGTCTACTGTAAACTGCCACTAGATGTAGATAAATATATGTGAATGTAATACCATTCAAAGATGGTCATTCTGTTCAGAGTGTATTCCTTGCACCCAATGAGTGAATAAATGAAATGGTGCCAATGCCCATTACTGTTTCACTAAGATAATTGCAATGGTAAAACAAGCAACCCCAAATTAAATGTAATATATGCCCCATTATTTACAAGCTAATGAGAAGGATTTTATTAGAGGAAATGTAAGTAGCTCCAGGATCCGGGGTTCAATCTTGAGCTCTGGTTAATGCCTGTGTAGAGTATGTCTGTGTATGTTCTTTCTCTATCTACATGGGTTTTCTTTGCATATTCTTGTTTTCCTCCTACATTCTAAAAACGTGCCCTATAGCTGGATTGGCTAATTTCCCACAGGAGTGGCATGAGTGTGAGTGATAGATTTGTTTCCCATCCAAGGTGTTCTCTGGCTTTGCGGGGAGTGATTTTAGGCTTCAATGTAACACTGATTTAATCAGTTATGGACAATTTGTGTCTTCACTTTCTGGTAAACCTGAAATCTTACCGATATAGAGAATCATGATTCCAACCTGACCTTTGTGAGATCTTTCCACGGCGAAGAAAAGTTTCTGTTTACTAATTTGTAAGGTTCTATCCAGGTCGTTTTTATACGTCTACAGTTATAATCTTAATCCTAAAATATTTTAAGTATACTGTATTTTAACTCCATCTTGATGATTATTTCTATTAAAGAGAGTGCCTAGCATAAAAAAATGTCATGTTGTTAAACTCATTATTTGTGCTTAGGAACATCTGGTAAACATTTTATATCTGGGTTGGAGGGTTGGAGCGCAGAGAGTTAATGAATAGGCTTCCTGTCCTCAGTTTGTATTGTGGATTTCGAACATGCTCCAACTTGCTGTGTGAATATGAATGTGTTGAGCGACATGACGTACAGAAAGGAGAGCTGAAGGAAGGGGCAGAGAGAGTTGAGAGAGTGAGAGAGAGAGTGAATGTATGAATTGATGTGGCATTGGGTTGCCAGGTGCTTGTCCAAACCTCACTGAAACAGTTATTTACTCGTCTTATTGAATAAATGTAAAACAAGGAGACAGTAATCATGTCTTCTGCCATTCAATCCATCAACTGTCAGGATCTTACCATTAGATGACAGACATTTGTTTTGTTTTGCAGGAAGAGAGCTCTGGGTGCTAATACTGGGTCAACATCCTAGAGAGCATCGTGTCGGCATTCCTGAATTCAAATACGTTGGCAACATGCATGGTAATGAGGTGAGACACGCACTTACACGGATACCCTTTACTCAAACCTCTCGGTCTATATTCATTTCTCTTGGAAACCATTGTGGCCAATTTTATGCGGTAGCAAATAAAGTGCTCTTTTTATATAACAGAGGTGACAAAACATACTGAGAAATGCCCTCGAGCCAAGGCAAACGGATCCGGTCTTCCATGTCCATCTTCTTTTAAAGGAATGCTACATTTACACTCTGTTGGGGTGTGTATGAAGGCTTTAAATGGATGTGGGTGTGTATTTTGTATGGGGTCTGTTTCATGGAGGAGGTATGTGAGAAGATGATATAGTCAGCGGAGACATCCAGAAGCTCAGAGAGGAGCGGTGGAGTGTGACACTTTACAGAGAACAAGGGGAAGGGTGTGTGTGTGTGTGAGTCAGAGTGTGACTTTGTTCAGTGTCTTTAATACCATTGTATGTGTCTGGGTGTCTATCCTTTAGTGTTATTGTGTCTATTCAGTGTGATTTTAAGCATACTAAATATCCACATCAATGTTTTCTTAGTTTCCTGTTTTTCTGGAACTTTGTCACCTTTACAGTGTATGGCCATTTTAGATTAACTGAATATTTTTAGAGCAATAAACACGCAACATTTTTTTTAAAGCAACATCAACACCATCTAGACAGAGAAACAACAAAATATGAAGCTTAAAGAAGAGCATCTATACCTCTAACTGGAATAACTGTAACATTCCTGAACAGAAAGGGTGGATCAACTTACAGTGTCAATCATGTTAGTCTCATGACACCAAATCTGTGAATCATACAGTGTTGAAAAGCTGGGGAATCTCCCTCCTCTTCAGAAGAAGCTGGAAAAAGACTCAGGTGAGTGAAGAATATATATAAATACAGCATGTAGATTTTCTGAAATGGATGTGAATAAACAAGTTTCATTGGAGATGATGCTTTGGCTTGAATTTCATGAAAAAAGGGAAGAAAAGAGAGAGAGAGAGAGAGCAATGTGTCAATTTGTTTTGATTATCGCATGCAATAACTGAAAAGTTATTTATATGCAGTGGGGTGAAAAAGTATTCAGACACTTTCTTCATGGATTTCACTTTTCTTGTGCACAGTTTTGGGTTTCTTAGTTCCAGTGAAGGGAAATTGTAATACTACAGCACACAAAGACATTCTAGACAATTGTGCGCTTCCAACTTTGTGGAAACAGTTTGGGGAAGAACTACATATGGGTGCGATGGTCAGATGTGCGCAATAGCAAGATGTTGCTATTGGTTGGGAAGGTTTCACACAGCGTGTAGCAATCAGGAGCTTCCTAAAGTTGGAATGGAAAACATTATTAACCAACGGCGGAGTGGAAAAAAGTTACAAAGCCATAGCAAAGACGTTAAACATGTCAGTACAATAGTTTTGATGATACGCAGGTGGAAAGTTAACGTAATCACGACTAGTCGGCCCAGGATAGGTGCGTCACCCAAGATTTCACAATGCACCCTCAGATTAATGATAAGGAAGGTAAAAGAGAAGCCAACAGTCACTGGAAAAGAGATGCAGGACAACCTGAAAGCAGCAGGAACGACAGTTACACAGAGATCAACAAGCAATGAACTGCATTGCAATCATGTCCATTCCTACACCACATCAAAACACAGCAATACACCTCTGTTTAATAAGAAGCACAGAGATGCATGTCTAAAGGCATTTAAACAAATACGAATGAGAAATAGCCAAAGAATTCCATACACACAGTGACGTACAGAGTTCAGAGTCTGTAAATATTAGTCTCGAAGCTGTAATTCCAACAACAGCTTTGCAACATCCATCCATCCATTATCTATACCGCTTTATCCATCTGTATCGCATGGAAGCTGGAGCCAATCCCAGCATCTTCGGGCGAGAGGCGGGGTACACCCTGGGCAGGTTCACCACAGGGCCAACACAGACAAACAACCACATACGCTCGCATTCACACCTATGGGCAATTTAGAGTAGCCAGTTGACCTAATCTGCATGTCTTTGGACTGTGGGAGGAAACCGGAGCACCTGGAGGAAACCCACGCATACACGGGGAGAACATACAAACTCCACACAGAAAGGCACCCTGGGTGACCCGAGGATCGAACCCAGAACCTTCTTGCTGTGAGTCAACAGTGCTAACCACCACACCACCATCCCACATGAAGTCAAGATGCAAGAATACATTTGTTAATTATTAGTTATTTTAACGAATCATTAGTGAATACAAATTTATCATGTATCTTGCATAAATTCATGAAAATGTGTCATCAATCCAAGTAAACTTTTATGAAGTGTTTTTGTTAATAATTTTGTCCTTGGTCCACCCTGAAGTTTTCACCACTTTTTTTGCGCCGAGTAACACATTTAACGTGTATTCTGTGTGTTACCCCAATATATCGCTTCTGAGTTAACTCCATGACTTTACTTGGAGGGACACATCATCAATTCATGCTGACAGTAGACAAGTTACATGATAAACATATATTAATTAATGATTCGTTTAATTAGCAATAACTAACAAATGGTTCTTATTTGCATCTTGATTTCATGGGGCGTAATAAAAATAACAACAACAACAACAATAATAATAATAATAATTCCTTTTGAATTAGAATGACTTTTTCTCACTATTACTGTGATTCAAACTTTGTTAACTACATATTTTCATAGGCTAACATTTGTTCTAACAGGTTCCCAGCCCTAGTACAGGAGTTCACCCTGTACTGCACATTTTAGTGTTTTCTTGGCGTATGATTCCTGATACCTTTAAATTTTTGTGAATATTGAGCAGCTAAATGAAGCAGATCCATTATGTACAAGCCATTGTTGCAAGTGTTTCAATAAAACGTAGACTTGGACTTGGACTTGGATGTAGACTTGAACTTGGACTCTGGCATAGACTTGGACTTGGACTCTAGCTTAGACTTGGACTCTGACTTGGACTTGGACTCTGACGTAGACTTGGACACTTACTTGGATTTGGACTTGGACTCTGACGTAGACTTGGACACTTACTTGGATTTGGACTTGGACTCTAACATAGACTTGGAATTGGACCCTGACGTAGACTTGGACTTGGACTCTGACTTAGACTTGGACTTGGACTCTGACTTGGACATAGATTTGGGCTTGGACTCTAGCTTAGACTTGGACTCTGACTTGGATGTAGACTTGGACTCTGATGTAGATTTGGACACTGACTTGGACATAGCCTTGGACTTGGACTCTGACTTGGACCTCCAGCAACATCCAGTGATGCGTGCTAGAACAGGTTCTCTGACTTGCACTCTCGCCTAGAACAGTCTCTGTAACCTGTGCTCCTACTGGGACAGGCATAGGTTCTATAAGTTTTACAGTCTTTTACAGCAACTTTGGCTTGAACAGTACTAGGAACTGGTGCAGACTATGGCTCTGACATAGACTTGGACTTGGACTCTGACTTGGACTTGGACTCTGACGTAGACTTGGACGTAGACTTGGACTTGGACATGGACTTGGACTCTGACGTCTGACTTGGACGTAGACTTGGACTTGGACTCTGACATAGACTTGGACTCTACCGTAGACTTGGACTCTGACTTGGACATAGATTTGGACTTGGACTCTGACGTAGACTTGGACTCTAGTGTAGACTTGGACTCTGACTTCAACGTAGACTTTGACTTAGACTCTGGCATAGACTTGGACTCTAGTGTAGACTTGGACTCTGACTTGAACATAGACTTGGACTCTGGCGCTGACTTGGATTTCAGCCTGGACCTGGACTTAGGCTTTGGCACGGGTTCCGGAGCAGTAGCCTCCTTTTCGGACTCCTTTTTTCACCACTGGGGGGGGGCTCTGGAGCGGCTGCCTCGTTCTTGGACACTAGAGGGAGCTCAGGAGCAATTGCCTCGTTATCAGCCAGTAGAGGGAGCTCAGGAGAGGTTGCCTCATTCTCGGCCACTAGAGGGAGCTCAGGAACGGTTGCTTCGTTCTCGGCTGCTAGAGGAAGCTCAGGAGTGGTTGCCTCATTCTCGGCTGCTTAGAGGGAGCTCAGGAGCGGTTGCCTCGTTCTTGGCTGCTAGAGGGAGCTCAGGAGCGGTTGCATCATTCTTAGACTTGGACTTCTACACTGACATAGACTTGGACATAGACTAGGGCTCTGATGTAGACTTTAATTGGACCCTGATGTAGACTTGAACTCTGATGTAGACTTGGACTTGGACTAAGACTTGGACTATGACTTGGAATCTAGCATAGACTTGGACTCTGACTTGGACGTAGACTTGGACATAGACTCTGGCGTAGACTTGGACTTGGACTTGGACTTTGACTTAGACTCTGGCATAGACTTGGACTTGAACTTTAGTGTAGACTTGGACTATGACTTGAAAGTAGACTTGGACTCTGGCGCCGACTTGGATTTCCACCTGGACCCGGACTTGGGCTTTGGCATGGGTTCCGGAGCAGTATCCTCCCTCTTGGTCTCCTTTTTCTCCAATGGAGGGGGCTCTGGAACAATAGCCTCTTTCTCGGCCACTTGAGGGCTCTCAGTAGTGGTTGCCTCGTTCTCGGCCATTTGAAGGGGCTTAGGAGAGGGGGCTAACCCTAACCCTAAGTTTTCGGGCCCTCACTGCAAGATTCTGTAATAGTTTCTACCCTCAAGCTATCAGACTTCTGAACACCTAGGGACTGGACTGACATATGCATATATACACACCAAAAAAAAACCCAAAAAAACAAATCACGCTGCACATTTTGCACCTCATGTTATATATTAACATATAATAGATATATTATTGTCTTGTATGTAGCACCTTGATCCTGGAGAAACGCTGTCACGCTGTCTTTCACTGTAAACTGTATTACATGTATATGGTTTGAAATGACAGTAAAAGCCACTTGACTTGACTTGACTTGTTTTTGAGGCGATTATTATTTTTATTAAGGTG
The DNA here is from genome assembly GCA_030014255.1 of Parauchenoglanis ngamensis. Taxonomy (NCBI): domain Eukaryota; kingdom Metazoa; phylum Chordata; class Actinopteri; order Siluriformes; family Auchenoglanididae; genus Parauchenoglanis; species Parauchenoglanis ngamensis. Next base: position 12,587,179 of record JAQMYM010000004.1, on the reverse strand, counting down.
TTATGAAGGCCAACCTGTTACTGGTTTTATTTAGGCTATTGATGTAGGCCTGAATTATTTTGAGACCAATAGCCTGTTGCCAGTTATTGTTCCGTTATTCCTTTATCATTGCTTGTTTTTTCCTTATTACAATATAAAACTTGTTTTACATGTGTACAGTAATGTAGAAGTAATGAGCAATGTAACGAGTCACTTTCCATAGAGAATAAAGAAGTAAAGAAATGTTATATTTTTTAACGCAGCAAATAATGTGTAATACATTACCTTTTTGAGTAACAACTCCAACACTGAAACCGATGGATTTGAACCGATGCATATGAACCAACATACATCAGCCATTATATAGATATGAATCAATACGTTAAAAATCCAGTATTTATGAACCCAAACCAGTAAATGTTCTAACACACCAGTATGGTTCAAAAGCAATGCCGCGAAGCCCATATTGAAATTAAATTACATAAGTGAGTTTTAGAATCTGTTTATTGTACTTGGTAGCACTAATGAACTCTATCATTCTGTTTTTGGTTTAACATGGGCAACTCCTACAGACGAAAAGTTATTGAATTCTGATTTTTTTCTTTCTTTTAAAAAAAATTCCATAAAAAATTAAATGAGGGTTTAAAAAAATCTATTTACTGTAATCGAATGAGATAATGACCTGTGTCATAGCGCATTTGGTTTTACGCTGGGTTTAAAGTAGCACAAAGAGTTGATAGGTGAAATCGTTCAAAATAATCGTATATCATTAAAAATCATTAACAAAAACATGTGCTTTAAAAATAACTTGCAGAGCAATGTAATTTTGCGCACCGGGTGAATCTTGTTACAGAAGACTTACAGTAACATGACAATGACCTCATACACATTATATTAGTATAGTGGGATATCCACCCTGCTAAATCCATACTGCATGTGTGACGGTTCCTGTTTCGACTTGGCGACGATCACATCAGTGTCATGTCGGGGAAAACGGTAACCACCCATGAACGTAGATGTGGTAGTATGGACACAGATTCCTCAGTTGTGCTCCAACTTGCGGCTTTATTTCTCTGCACAAAACATGCACATGTAAGCACCAAGAGGGACTGTCTGGACCACCATATCAGTCTCTCACAGCGTGCGCGCATGTGTATGGTGAACATGCCATGCGTGCAGGTCACACAGTGCTTGGTGGCCAACCATGTCCCTCCGTGACGTGAACAAATTAGTGCGTACAGTACATTCTTTTCTTTTCCTTTTAGTGCTCAAACCATAAGTGTGATATATAAAAACAAATAATAATAATTTTGTTGGAATTCACAACTATTTAGCTTGACATGACATGACATTTATTTCTTATCTGTTACATACACCCCTGCTGAATTCAGACAAAATTATTCAAACATCTGCCACAATGCAAATGGGGAAGAGAAAAACAAATAAATAAAAAAACTGCCCCCCCCCCCAAAAAAAATGCACACCAGCCAACTACAATAGTATCCCTTGAGGATGTGGTAGGAAAGAGAGCAGCGCTAGACTCCCTAACCAACCACTGGCCGCAGGATGCCATCTACACCCCGCCAAATCCCAAGCATCGCATATGACCCTGGCATCAATGACTAAAGGACCCAAGCCGTATGGACAAAACTGTATTGCAAACACAGGCGAAGGGAGCACAAGGAGAAAAGGAAAAAAGAAAAAAACCCTATATATATATGTATGCGGCAATTAGCCCCTAACCATGAAAGACATTAAACAGTGACTTTTAAACAGCCCGAACATTAGTCTTGACATCAGTAACAACGTCCTGTCTGGACATGGTATACAACAATCTATTCACCGGCCTAATAACACGGCCAAAGCGGGTACGAGCTAGTACAGGCGTGCCCGTAGCATCAGTATGTGTGTCAGGCAGAGTAACATGGGCAACGGAGGGAAAGCCATCCATTTTGGGGCATGGCTCAGAACCAGCACAGCCCGGTACCTGAGGGACGGAGGCAGGCTCAAAGACAGCCACAGAGTCCGGCTGCTTAGACCGTTCACTAGACTCCACGACACCATCTACGCCTACCCCGCTGCCCAACAAATGGCGCCGTGATATAGAGTCAGCATCAGGAAGTGTACAACTGTCCGACAGCTGGGAGACCCATTCAACGGTCCGCTGTACTGCATCAGCATCTGGTCTAAGAGAAAGAGAGTCACCACCCCCAGACACCGCATTGATAGCATCTGATGTAACAGCCCCGACACCATCCTCCCCTCCAGGTAACACTTCCCGCTCTACCCGAACTGACACCTCATGGGAACCCAATTCAAAGACGACAGGGCCATCACTCACCCTAGACAAAATCTCATCTGTGCCCATCCGTTCCACCAACTCGCCGGTTTCTGAGCCAGATAAAGACAACAAAGAGCTGAGAGGCGGATCTAACTCAGTAACTGGCAGAAAATTAGCTAGCATGAGCAGATTCCTATGAACAACCTTCTCTTGCCCCGTGACACCGTTACGAATCCTATAAGTCCTATGTGTGGTGGGGTTTTGGTCCACCTTAGTATAGATTGTCGACTCCCAATGGTCCGCAACCTTCCTCTTCCCTCTCTGAGCTTTGCTAACCAACAGCACACGATCATGCACAGTAATGGTAGGCCCCTTACCCTTTTATTGTAAAGAACCACATGTCGCTTTTGCTCGCTAACAGCATGTCCCTGCGCTATCACCATGGCATCCTTCAGAACTTTCGTCAGTGTCACAACATATTTGTCATAGTCCCCTACCGCTGGGTCATTCATAACACTCCTAAACATAACGTCCACAGGGAGAGGGGGGATCCGCCCAAACATCAAATAAAAAGGCTCATAACCTGTTGTCTCATGGGCTGTACAGTTGTACACAAAAGTAAGGGTCTGCAATCGTCTCGGCCAGTCCCCTTTCTCAGTGGGCGCCAGGGATCTCACCATACTCCCAAGAGTCTTATTGAAGTGTTCAACACTGCCATACCCTATAGAGTGATAAGGGGTTGTGTGCGATTTCTTTACACCAGCAACTTTGAGGAGCTCACCAATCAGCAGGCTCTCGAATCTGGCCCCCCTGTCAGAATGAATTCTTTCCGGGAAGCCATATATGCAAAAGTACTTGTCCCACAACACCCTGGCGACCTGTTTAGCAGACTGGTCTCTGCAGGTGAAGGCATGAGCTAACCTAGTAAAATGGTCTGTTATAACTAGCACGTCAATAGACTTGTTATGCGAGTCTTCAGCAGACCAAAAATCAATACAGACAAGCTCAATTGGTCTGGAAGTTATCACGCTCTCCAAGGGAGCTCTGTCCACAGGCTCAGCTGTTTTTTCAACAACACAACGCTGACAGTCACAAACATGCTCTCTCACATCTTGATCCAACTGCAGCCAAAAAAATCAGTGTCTTGCCAAGATCAGACTCCTAGACTTACCCTGATGACCACAACGTTTGTGAATGCCTTCCAGAAATTTGGCAATGAGAATTTTTGGGACCACAAACTGAAATCGCTTAGACTCAGTCAACGAATCTTTCGAAACTCTGTACAAAATGCCATTCCTGACAACCAACTTATCCCACTGCTTGAGATATTTCAGGACAGAAAAAGGCTTCCTCTGCCTGTCCCTTCTGGAGGGACTGTGACACCTTTCTACATACAGCAAATCTCTAGACAGAACCTCATCACTATGCTGCTTATTCCGGAGCTCAGTTTCTGAGTATGCTGGTAAGGAATCATGGCCAGCCTGGACCGACTGAGGTAAGTGCTGCACCATCTCAGCAGCCCGAGATATAGTTCCAGTGTCCCACTCTAGTAGAGAATCAAGCACAGCCGACACTTCTTCCCGTTCCACACACCGCAACCCTACGTGTGCCATCCTAACTGTGTTGTGTTGTAACTGCCCATGTTTCTCTCCTACAGCAGATGAGGACTCGTATGGCAGCCTGAAAGCATCTCGAACGGAGACATCAGAGATCCCACCAACGTCACTAAGGAGACTGTCAAAAGGCTCATTCAACAGCCTATGGCCCAGGTTAGGCTTCACAAATGGCAACCTGCTAAGGGCATCTGCAACAATATTCTGGGAGCCAGGTACATACTTTATGTCAAAGTCATAGCTTGCTAACTTGGCTACTCACCGCTGCTCACAGCAGTCCAGTTTAGGCTTGGACATAATGTGAGTCAATGGTTTATTGTCAGACCACACCGTTATAACAAACAGCCTCTCAAACTTCTTTTATTCTTAACAGCTGAGTTACTAAAATGCACAAAGGGTTCTGTAAAATGAAAGTAACATTGAGGAAACACCCATAACCAATTACCCATACAGCGCAGCACAACCGCGAGAAGAACAACAGACCACACAGTTCAGTAAATGACGCGCCAAGCGCTGTATATTTTCCCCACACTCAATATCCCGAGAAATACCAATCCCCTGTATTATCCCCCCTTGAGTTCAGTCCATTGAAATTACACTATCTGCTTATCTGCTTACAGGAGACGCGCGCCCCCGCTTCCCGAATCTCTCCGTCGTAGATCCCCTTGCGCCTCGACCGCACCCCTCTAAATAAACTTGGAATGTCAGGGAACCGGCACAGCGGAAGGGCCAGGCCTCTTCCGGCACGCCCCCCCCAACTATGCACGTACAGCATCCCCTTGCAGTTTTCTCGAAACAAACCGCGGTGAGCAAAAAAATATATAACACAGATAAACATATGCTTGTAATTCATTGTGCATACACATGACATATAAACAAGGTAACACGTGATACTATGAAACATTCAATTTACTGTGACAATGTCACAGATGTGATCTTAAATGTATATTTGTATCATTTCTATCCTATTTAAAGAAAGATTCTTTCCCCAACAGATGCATTTTCATAATCAACCCAGATAAAGGGACCAAGGTCACAAAAAAAGGATGCCAGTACGCAGTCAACCCAAGGGTGCTGAGCCTCATTTCCAAACAGAAAGATCCATTTCCTAAAGAGTAAAGAGTAAGATCACTGTCACCAAACAATCACAGTTAGTTAAGTTTTCGGTTTATCTTAAGGTTTCAGTTAGTTTCAAGTACTGTCATACATGAAATGGTGCGTATTAACGACATTTTTTGTGTTGATTTCCTTATTCAGTCTTTTCCTGCACATGCTCACTTACAACAGATAGTTAAATGTGATTAAGGGTTTCCCTACATGCTGTTTCTCCTTTCTCCTGTTCTGAACAGTTTTGTCTTAATCCCTTGACCTGATTATGGAAATCATATTTCTAGTTTACATGGCATTTCAGAAATTGTGGGGCTTCAACAGAGTATTAAAGTGCATGTAAAAGCACAGAATGCAAGACTTAAATGAGAACATGGAAAAACGCGTTCATTTTCTGAGAATGTAGGAGTGTATGCATGGCTGAATTCAGAATTCTGTTTGACCTGTCAAAGTTTCCAGAATGCTGTGTTCCAGAATGTTCATTTTCAAACAAGTTGCATGAGGACTCTATAACACTTTCATGACTTAAGTGGACAGTTGAGCCAAGACATTCATTCTCCAAGCTTTCATTGCTTTCATTTAGGTTCCATTGGAGAACGTTATACAGGAAAAAAGAACATTTCCTGATTCACCAAGTGACGTTCTTGGAAGACCTGGAGCAGATAAAAAGTGAAATCATAGTGAATGGGGCGAGGGGCTTGTAAATGTGGCTTGTGCTGCCTTGCCAGTGCCATCTCCATCTTCTTGTGTCTGTGAAAAAGACTGAATTATGTTTGATTTTATAAAAAGGTTTGTTAAATTGCATTCAGAACTAAAAAGTTTGAGTGAAAAAATACACTATGCAATAATATAAAACTGATAATATTTGCCTTTAAATTATGAAGAAAAGTGTTGAAAAGGTTAATGTGGACATAAATCTTTATATAATGAGTTACATATTTAATTACAGATAATTGTAGTCATTTTATATCATTTTGCTTGCAATTTAAGAAAGCCGAGAAAATACTGTATAAATGATGTAAAAACATGAGAAATAACTGTAATATGTCATTATTGGTATAGCACTTAAAAAAACAGTTGGTTTATTACTTTACAAATAATGTATATATATAGACATAGATATAGTTTTATATACAATCTTAAAAGAACAGGAAATTGCTGAAAATATTTAGAGTTATTTTCTGAAATTGTTTTTCTTTTTTTTGCAGTGTATGGATGGACAGAGCCCCTAGCATTCACCTATACCGCCTACCTGATGGGCCGACTCTGGGGAAAGTCATGACACTTAGAATTACAGTTAGTGTTACAAGTACATTTTACACCACCCACACCACAGGATAATCTGCGACGCTAATCTTTTAAACCAAGTGTTATGTGCCGCAGACGAATGTAATTGTTTTGTGTATATTTTTCCATCTCCTTTTCTTTCTCTCTCTTTGCTACACTTTCATTGACTCCCAGGAGACAACTGGTCCAATTATTGTGACGCTGGTGAATTGGTGCTGCTCCCTGGTTCACCAAGGGGAAACTCTGTTTTCGGATGAGAGGTGGAGTTTGCAGATAAAAGAACTCTTCTAAGAGACAAGCGAGAGAGCTGGCGGTGCGTCCATGAGACCCCATGGCTACCACACTGTTCCTCCTGTATGGAGAAAGTTATATTATTGTCCCTGATGTTAGCTTCTTTGGCTGCATATCTTCTTTTCTGTTTCCCACAACCTTCCTTTATGCACTTTATCCCCATGTGATGTGTGGAGAGATAGATTGGGCATGCCTTTACATTTTCACATAGTAATATCGCTTTTTATAGACCCACTAGCCAGGAGCGACGGCCACTCACTGTAAGTTTGGACGAGTTAGCCTTTAGGAAGCCTTTAGGGTTAGGAGAGATAGGCTTTCTGTTGTTTTCTTCCCTTTGGCGCCATCTGTAGTCCATCATGGTTATTTATTTGTTGAAAAGAAAAGCTGGTCCTTTTTTTTCTGGCTTTTAAGTTTTACTAGTTAAATCCTATTGTACTACTTGTTAGTTTTGTCTACTGCTCTTGTGTTTGTAACATATCTAATCTCTTTGCATTGTACTATATGTGTAAGAAAAATAAAGTGGTAAAGCTGTTTACAATTGTTACCAACATGCAAAGAATTGTAAGTACAGTTATATTAAGTGTATAAATGCTTCAGAATTGCTGTTATTGGAAAAAGATAACTTACAATTGTTAGATTATCATGTAAAATTAACTTATGATATACTGTGTGTTGTTTATGTCTATACAAGAATGTGCTTGAAGACTAGCTGTCTCATAACACTTATCAGATCTCATGGATTTGGTAATATGTTATAAAAAAAATAGCTGCCACTTTCTAACTTCCTGAGAATTGAAAAATATGTATGAGAACTTTGGATCAGTTTAGCTGGAGTTTGAAAAAGCACAATGTCCTGCTAAACTGGACTGGACTGATGTGCCTGGCCTCTCTTCAGCATGGAAGTGCACATGTTAGACATCTATGGCAGATGCTCTATGTATTACTCCCGATTAATGGTGCAAACACATTCAGACTCATTATTGCAATTTTTAAGTGGTTGGGGAAGTGGGGGGGATGATGCAAAATAGCTGCTAAAGCTATTTAGTAGTAGGGTTTAGTAGTGTGTGTGTGTGTGTGTGTGTGTGTGTGTGTGTGTGTGTGTGTGTGTGTGTGTGAGAGAGAGAGAGAACGAGAATGAAAATATGAAATGGAAATCCGTACCAAGACTGAGACCTAACAACCTGTTTTGTCCTCTTTATTAGACAGCCTGTTGTGTGTAGTTCCTTAGTTAATATAACATGCACAGTTATGGTGTGCAGTTTAAATTGTAGAGAAGATTTTAAATTGCATTGTTTAAATTGTTAATATTTTGACTTATTTAGTCAATGAGTTGCTTGTGCCTGATCTCTCTTACTTACTATTATATTATTATAATATTATTATTATTATATTATATTTAT
>JAQMYM010000004.1:12529096-12558393 GCA_030014255.1 Parauchenoglanis ngamensis | reverse complement strand
AAGATGCTGGGATTGGCTCCAGCTTCCCCGTGACCCAGATGGATAAAGCGGTATAGATAATGGATGGATGGATGGATATTATGCCTTTTCATAAGATCTTACTAAAGGGCCTAACAGCTGCTGTCTTGTAATCTGGTGACTGGAACTCACAACCTTCTGGTGGCTGGAGTTGAACCTGAAGCACTGTTTGCCCAAATTAGTGTGTGCACTGGAATGTAGGGTTGAGATATTTACACCAGTTAAAACGCCTCATTTAGATGGATGTCGATATCCAGGTCAAGTCTCTCCTTTCGTCCCTTAAGTGAATGTAAGAAGAATCTGGCCTCCCTACTTTTCACTTTATGCCAGGCACCATGAAAATGGTTCTGTTTTCTTCTCGCTTGCTCCAGGAAATGAGGCTCCGTGAGAAATGAAAAGCATTTAAAGCAAAGTGGGTAATTCACGCTTTGGGCTTAAAGCCACACACACAGCATAAACAAAGGGGTCAGATCTGGCAGATCAGATGAATTATGTTCTGTTTAAATAAGCTTGGTTGAGTAGGAGGTTGACAGAGTAGTTTACGGCTATGGAGGACTGAAAGGAACAGAATCAGGGAATTACTTCATTATCAAATAGAGTTCAGTGCATGCCAGATCATCTGTAAATGTCAAAACTAAAGTTTCCTCCCTGAGAAAGCTGCCATATGGGGCTAAAGAGACCAAAATACTAATTGATCCAGCAGCAAAAAGTCTGGCAGATCATGAATATGCTTAGTGTTTTTACTGCTAATTTTGGTCGCCTTTTGAAAGTTTACTTTATAGTAATAAATTGGGTTCAATTTACAATTTATATCTAGGAAAAAAGTGGATTATTCTATATTCATGTTTGAAGTCAATTTTCTCGTGACATGCCAGAAATAATACAATTAAAATAGTATAAACAATAATATTCTAGGGAACATTGTTTATACAAAAATGTTTGTATGCTAATAGATTGTATTTTTATATGAAACATCTAGCAGGTTGAAGTTTGAATGAAATCAAGAGTACTCAATCCCCAGCTTTCCATAATGACTTTTCTAACACTTTATTTGAAGGGTATCTACACAACACACAAGCATTGTGTTCAGATTTAATAAAGCAATGCTGGTAAATATATTTAAAGCTTTTGTCAAAATTCATGTGGTTTTCTGTGGCATTGTCATTACGTTAAAGAGAGAAAAGAGTCATTGTTATCAGAATGATTAAGATCCTAATCCAAATGATAAGATCCAAATTATTTTGTATTTTCTTTCTCAAATAGCACATTAATGACAATTTGAGAAAGTTGTAGCAGGTATATGTAGTACTTCATAAGACAAAGATTATCACATTAGTTTGTAATAAGATATTAAAATGATTAATTTTGCTGGCATATGGGCTTCATAATTACGTGATATTGTATTGAAATGGTGCTTCATAATAGTTTTGAGATGAAAAAAGAACACCGGCAGTTAAAGAGTATTCAGTTACAAACTAGAACCAGTAAAATGTCCCAAAAGTTAAGAACACAGGTGGACACCGTATAGAAGATTTCTCACTATTTCATAAATGTGCTGTTCGTAAATACTGCATATTGACTTTCAAGATTAAAAATGCAGATACAGTCTTGGGTAATAGTCCTATAATGGCTTAGCTATTTGTCATGTAGTCAAAATGCTTTCTTTTATGTCATCTTACAGGTTTTTATATAAGCCACACATCATTCTGATTGTGCTTTATAAAGTATTTAGTGCACCGCTTATGAACATTATTCAGGTCCAATATGCACTTGGCGTGTAATGCAGTGCTACTATCTTTATCAGTATCTCTTTAATGGGAATATTCATAGATGTATCTGTCGTCTCTCACGCCCACAAGTTTCATATCTGACTGCTCGCTCACACCCACAAGCTTCATATCTGAGTACTCGACCAAATAAAAGCAGAAACTTCCCACATGTGTCCTGCATGATCCAAATCCTCATGCAAACCTCCAGATGCTCTGTGTGGGCTAGCTTTCAAGAAGAAAGAAAGAAAAAAAATCTTCTTGTTCTTATATGTTTAGAGCACTGTTCACTCCTAATAATGTATATGTACTGTATTTGGTTGCATCCCCAGAAGGTACTAGATTTTATCAAAGGACCAAGGTCTTTTTACTAGCATGGTCCTGAGGCTTACATGAGCAATAATAATAATAATAATAATAATAATATGTTACTGTCATCCATGTTTTCAAATGAAACCCTGTTGTGCAAGTCAGAACTACTTACTCTCTTAGAACCATTTACTACCATTTCTTTTATATTATGACTATATTATATTAAATTATGACTTTGTAGAAAATGCATAGCACCGTATATGAGAATTGTCCATTAATCTATGAGGCAGAGCTGCTGCGCAGGCCTCAGCTCTGGAGTAATTATACAAGAAACTTGTGGATAAATTGTCAAGTTTAGTCTGATGTGAAAGGGTTAAGGGTGCACCAGATCAAGTTTGACAACGGTGTATTTAAAATATGTCTGTATCAAACACGTCTTTGCAGGTGACATACCCAGGATACGAGCCACTCACAGAGACCGTGTCACTGCCGAATGGTCCAGAAAGATTCACTGCCTTAACACATAACTTCCAGTTTCAGAAAAGTGCCAGCACTTCAGTCCTTTTGACAACAGATCCCACTTGCCTATTGCCTGAAGTCAGAAATAGAGAAAATCACAGTGCTGCCCTGTTTCCCTGCACCATCACTGTACTTACTGTCCTGACACTTCTCACACTCCTGCTGGGATGAGATGGATGGCTCATTTGACTATTATCTGAATGGAAAAGTGCACACTTTACTCTTCTTGCACAACCACATGGGCCATGTTTTGGCTTAATATGTATTTTTTAGTTTGCGAGGATATTTCTTTCCTTTTGAAGGACATGAAAGGAAAGCAAGTGACGCTGAATATTGCATTTAAAGAACTGCCTCATCAGCAAGGGGCTGTGCTTTGGGAGTTCATGATGGAACACACTTTTTCTGATATTCATAAATGTCACATTGTAAAGAAAACCAAAACCAAGACACATGTGCAAACTGTCTCAGGCCTGACGACTTCGACTATAGTACATAAGATTAGAACTTATACATCCAATTTTGACCTTAAAGGAAAATTCCATCCTGAACGACTTGCATATCAATATTTATAACGAATATTATATATCTAGTCACGTCCAAGATTTGTTTTATAATGAAAGTTGATTTTTTGGGTTTCAACTTTTTCATTGATATGTTGCTCTGTTTTTATTTTGGTTAATAATTTCCTAAATTACCCATAATGCTACATTACCCACAATAATGTTCGACTAGCCATGATAGTACTTCACAGCTGTGAATTAGCCCTTGCTTTATCCCCAAAGCAGTGCAGCAACACTTTAGTCTGTGAAGCTCTTCCACCTCCTCATATGTACAAAACCGTCAAGTTGTCATCTCATAAATCACAGCTGCTAAATTCTCATAGGAATAACAAAAATACAGCAACAAATGAACACCAGAAATGCTATTCACATCACAAATATTTCAATATGAGCATATATATTGAGGTGGATCTTTCCTTTTAAGGTTTTTGTTAACATGGCCCTTGGAATCAGTTTTTGATCCTGACACGTGTTCTTCATGAAATGTGGTTCCTTTACTAGAGTCAAAGCTCCTCAGACATGTGACACCAACTTTATTTGGTTGGTGACCGCCTTAATCTAACATGGAAAAATTACGACTTGAAGTAAAATGCAGGATTTTACAACTTGAAAAAACTTGAATCCTTAAGGGCTTAACTGATTGCTATTTCAGCTAAAGTATAATCTTTTTTTTATCATAGGCACGTGCTGTTTTATTAATTTTTATCCTACTATTGTATTTCTGTCAATTTTGTTTTTTGTGAAGTCAAATATTTAGGAAAGTGGGTGGTCCAGAATTTCAAATTATGCAGTGATTCTTTTTTTTTTTTTTTTTATTAAGCCATAAAAGTAGTTTTATTTACGTTTCGCATTTAAACATTTAATTTCTTCCAAATCAAATTTGTAGGGAAAATGTTTCTGGTTCCATAAACTCAACAACTCAAATGGCTATGCCAAAAACAGCTCTTTTCTCTTCTACCTCATCCTGGTCTCATACTGGTATATTGACTTGTAGTGCCTTCAATAAAATTGTTACCTTCATGTTTGTCTGTTTGCCTTTAAATAAACTGGATTTTGGAATCCTACACTGGCAATTAAGGAAATGACTTTGTGAATAAAAGGTTGAAATTATGATGTTTCAGATAAAAAAAAAAACCACAATGAGAACGCACATTCAAAATGGCAGTAAATCACACATGCTGGACACACATCATGTGAATGAAGAAAAGTAGAGTCCTCGTGCTGGTAAGCTCCCAGGATTGTGTGTGTGTGTGTGTGTGTGTGTGTGTGTGTGTGTGTGTGTGTGTGTGTGTGTGTGTGTGTGTGTGTAATGCTTCTTTCCTGTTATTCTTCAAATTGTTCTTTCTTCCCACATGGCAGTGAAACAAATCAGAGGTTTCGGATTAAATCTGTTCTGTGTCCATGCTGCATAAGTAGCAAAATGGAATGTCCCCACATATTTATATTTTTTTCACAAGTCAACAATGTCACTTACTTGCTTTGTTTCTGCACACTGTTAGACATGTATAATAAAGAACAACACAATATCAATCTTTACGTTAACCATATTTCTGTACTGAAATAATGTAACTGCCACTTCTGTTTGCACCACTTCTCTTCTTTTACATAACTATTAAATCCCTTTAGATTGGAGGAAATGCAAAACAAAAACTTGTCTATTGTATTTGTTCAAGAAAGTAATACATAATTTCAGACTCACTTAGAAACTAGTTCTCTAGAACCAATATTGATATAAAATATTCAATAATCCAGTCATGCAGATACAGGTCAAAAGCTTATTAACTATATTAATTAATTATTATTTTTTTTTTGCCATTTGATATTTGATGTGCACATTAACTGTGCACATCAAACATCAAATGGCAAAAAAAAATAAAATAATACAATCTCAGTGGCTGTGGCTGGGCTGTTGGTGCCAGACAGGCTGGCTTGAGTATTTCAGAAACACAGAATGGTGTGAAAACAAACAAAAAAAGTATTCACTGAGTGGAAGTTCTGTGGGTGGAAATGCCTTGCTATTGAGAGAGCTCAGAGGAGAATGGCCAGACTGATCCGAGCTGACACAATAGCCAGAGTCACAATCATCATGGTGAGCATGACACATCATATCTTAAGTTGGATTGGCTACAACAGCAGAAGATAACATCAGGTTCCACTCCTGTCAGACAAGAAGAGGAATCTGAGGCTATAATGCACCCAGGATCACCAAGACAGGTCTCATGAACCTTGATTTGAAAAACTCAACATGGTGTAAGAGTCAGAACCAGTGTGAATCTGTCCACCAAACTTGCTTTGTGTTAAGAGTTCAGGGTGGTGGTGGTGGTGTAGTGGTGTGGGGAATGTTTTCTTGGCACACATTGGTTCCCCTAATACCGATCAAGCATCATTTGGATTCCATAGCCTATGTGATTATTGTTTACCTTTATTTACCCATCTTATAATTGCTACGTCAAGCATGATAATACACAAATACACCTAGCAAACCTGTGCCAGACTCTACAGTAGTGAAGCCACCAAGTCTAGATTTCCATGTGGCTATTAAATTAGCTTGCTTTGATGGTTCCTTTTTTTCTTGATCCAAATGTCTGCTGCCTATAGCTGTTTTAATTACATGTTTTATCGCATCAATGTCACTCATACAAGCAAAAATAAGTGTGTTGTTATATCAGTGTCAGTCATTATGTGATTATTCTAATTAACATTGTTTATCAGAAGTGCATATGAGTTACTGAGTTAAAACTGTTCAAACGTGGAACCTTTACAGCAAGCATCAAGATATTTTCTTATGTTATTTGCTATAAATTGTAAAAATGCAGCGCCTCCTGGTGGACAAAACAACCAGAAGAATGGAGGGTATATATTATACTTTACTGTCAGTTATATATATTATAACTGTCAGTTCTCCAAATGGCAAACGATAAATACTTTCAAACAACTTCAGGATGGAATGCCAAATCATGACATAATTTTTGTTTGCTCTTGATTAACTGGAGTTGGCCAGATGAAATAATTCCATAAATCTATGTGCACATAAATCTATGTGTTAAATTCATGTTTTAATTGGAAGTTATTTCCTAACTGGACATGCCAAAACCAATGTATATGTGAATGAGGAGCAGCAGGAAATCTAATAATAATACTGTTGCATTTAACAAGCCTACATGCCATCATTTCTCTTGAGGATGAGAATGAAATATAAGAAAGATAATGAAGAAATAGAAGTGATGAATGTTGAAATGTAGACAAAAGAAGAGTTAAGGCCAGCCTGTGACTGTAACTAGTCCCTGAATTTGCTGCGTTTTGCAACATCAGGCCTGAATGAATAAACTATGTTAAGCCAGGTCAGTAGTGCCATCATGTGAGTAATACAGAGTTTGCAAAGCTGGTGACAAATACAGCATGCTCAGTGTTTTGATTTATATAAAAACTGTGTTCTTTTGACATATTAAATGATATTACATAATACAACACTATAGTATTTGTCCTGTAGATGGAGCTGTTTGTATAGTTGTTAAAAACAGAAATCTGGAGGAACTTCACTGCTCACCACAAGTGCATGTAAATCATTTAAATAGATACTCTGGTAAATGTTGGAGTACAGCTTCAAATTCTTCCCTCAGGTTAAAATAGAAAAGTAAATAGGTATCATAGAGTACCAGGGTCTCCTACCTAAGACCAGTACAGTGCCTAGGGTTAGCATGAAGGAAAAGCCGCAGTTAAATCAGTAGATTTCTATGGCCTGATAGTGGGATGGACTAAAAGAGTGCTGGATTTGAAAGTCTGTCCTATCATGTTTATTTAACTCGCATTAATGCTTTTTTTCATTCGATGATGAACCTAAAGTTAATCGCTCTTTTGGTACTCCTTGAATGAGTAAAGGACTCACGAAGGTAGTTTATTTTTATTTTATGGATTTTCAGTCAAATATCAAATAAACAATTTACTATTAAGAGTAGTTATTGCAGTTTCTGTAGCCTTAGCAGGAGCTCAGCCATTTGTGAAATACACTAGTCCATCTGGCACCAACAACCACGCCACTGTCAAAGTGACAGAAAGGAAATTTTTTCCACGTTCGGTTGCATCAACTGAAGCTCTTGACCTGATTTTATGCATTGGGCTGCTGCCACATCCTGATGTGTCATATAATTACATAATTGCATGATTGCATGAATGTGCAGGTGTATGGGTGTTCCTATTAGTTCTAAATCCTAGTCCTAAGTAGTCAATTGTAGTATGCAATATAAGCACACGTTATTCTAGATGTGTATTTTACAAGAAAGTGCATGTAAGGTAGTACAGAGTCGTGCTATATTGCACTTGTTATGAAAGAATTTGGCTTGTTAACAAATTCAATCCGATGGTTAAGATCTCTGTGTGTATTTTCACATGCTCCGCATTTCTTAGTTTACAATAAGATCAGAACACAAATAACTTGTCTAATCCCTTCTGCAGAACAACCACTTCAAAGGAGGCATCAAGCAGGACTGACAACTTTTTTTTTTAATAAAATAGAAATAGCTTCTTTACATAAATGATGTGTGAAACTGTATGCTCCTTTCATAGCAGAAAGTACTAATGAGGAAGTATTGATATTAAAAAGAAATGAGCAAATCTGTCAACTGAAGCCAAATATGACAATAAATATGCTTTAAAATAGACCCGTTTCATTTGTGTTGCTAAATAAAGAGTCAAATATTTTTTTCCCTCTGGCTCTATACACCACAACAGATGCAGATTATGTGGCTTTGCACCCATAAAACAAATAATTTCATTCTGTTATAAGTTAATCATTTTAGATGAATTAATCTGTGAACACTAATCAGAGAATGTAATCTATTGCCTAGAGAGCCACAATCAGGATTATTTATTTATTTACTGTATTTATTTGCATTCAGTATAGTGTGAAGCACTTGTAAAGTCTTTGATTTACATACCTTTCTACATTTCCTTTCCACTTATATACAATTTTATTAAAATATTTAGAACACAGGTAGCAGGAAGTGTTTGCTTTGGCACTGGCTAAACAT
Organism: Parauchenoglanis ngamensis; assembly: GCA_030014255.1. NCBI lineage: Eukaryota > Metazoa > Chordata > Actinopteri > Siluriformes > Auchenoglanididae > Parauchenoglanis > Parauchenoglanis ngamensis. The sequence continues at coordinate 12,550,191 of JAQMYM010000004.1, read as the reverse complement.
CACCAATGTTTATTTTATCCGCTAATTAAGGCAGGCATACAGATGAGTGACAGGTTAAAGGAAGAATAAAAAAGCAGTCACTCTGTATTACTGTAGCATTTTCTAGTATTGTTTGGGTCTACTTGTATCCTTAAAGAAAAGAGTCACTCTCAATCAATACAATGTTCTGTTTGACAACTTTTATTGTATTATGAAACACTTCTATCCAGATGGATAACAGTGAGTAAGTGGCAAGGGTGGCGTTACAGGCTTGCTTTTGTCTTTTTTGATGGTGCATCACACCTCTATCTTTGTCTCATCTCAGCATACCATTCTTTGAATTCCATGCAGTTAAAATTATACCTCTGATCAACCTTCTCATCATTGTTGTCTACCACCCTTCTGGTCCCCTAGAAGACTTTCTTAAAGAAATGGACATGCTCATCAAACTCCCCTCCAACAAGCTCCAGTCCTCTCACCTTCTCTCTCTTCTCCCTGCATTCCTTCTCCTTGCCATTCAAGCGCTGCACTCCTACACACAAAGGAAGAAATGTCCTGGACCTTGTCTTTAGTCAACAATCTATCTCCCCTTCCTCTGTAGCTTCCTCTCCTCGTACCCTCCTGCACCCTGTCATCCCTTCCATACCGACTATCCTCTCTTTGCTTTCCTCATCCATTGACCTTTCCTGGCTGTCTTCAAATGCCTAAAGACTTTTTTCTTCACAAAGTTCTTCCATTAGCACTTTTATTGTTCGAAAAGAAATAACAATAATTCTTGTGTTGTCGTGTGTGTTTTTCAATGCTACAATACTACCTCTCCAACAGGGTTTTTAGACTCATAGCACTCCCATGACCTAGTGAACCAGTACGAGGATGTATTTATTTAGAGAGACTTCAAAGCACTTCTATAAATCACCCTGGATAAGGACGTCTGCCAACTGCCATAGATGTAAATGCAAATGGTATCTTCTAGGACAGTGGTCACCACCTTTATTCCTGCAGATCTACCTTCCTACAAGTTTCATCTCCAACCAAAATCTAACACAGCTCTTTTAGTTGATCAAGAACTTCTTAAGGTAATGATTAAATGGTCAGGTGGGCATAATTATGGTTGGCGCTAAAGTCTTCAGGGAAGTGACCACTGTTCTAGGAAAACCACTTCCCCTTCCACAGAGGATGAGTACTCAATGACTGGTTTGATAATGTAAATGATATGCTGTGATCTTCACAGTCACCAGATCTCAACCCAGCTTTACGCCTATAAATGATCTTGAAATGAAGTGTTATCAAGATAGCACTTTCCACTACCATCATCGAAACAAGAACTGGGTGAATATCTTTTGGATGAATGGTGGTCATCCCTCCAGCACAGTTCCAGAGAGGTATAGAATCTCTGCCAGGGTGTATTGAAGCTGTTCTGGCAGCAGACTACACATTTTCTCAGTCATATGTCACCTGGCTAAATAAATTCACTACACATTTATCATCTCTTCTGAACCCATATAATTGTGTAATTGCACTGCTCCCTGGGTGGGGTTACTGTTTGCCTTTGATGTCTGTCTGCATAGATGAAAAGCGTTATGACTTTATCCAGTCAAGAGGCAGGGTGCAGTACAGGTCCTTATAAATATCTCACTATCAACCAAACAAGCTAAACAGGTTTTAATAATGTTCTACTGCCTCTTTTAAAATAAGCAGGTTTACCATTCCGTGATAAATACGAGCACTGAATAAAAACCATGATGACAGACAGATTGTCTACTCTGCAGTTGGTTGCTTAGTTGCAGATTTCTCAAATAATAGCTTCACTCCTGCGTATGTTTAGCAGTTGTAGCATTAAAATGCAGAATTTAACTGCATTGCAGCTGCTAGCAAAGACAAGTTCAGCAACGTCCAGAAAATGGTCACATGTTGGACAGTGACAAATCAGGGAAGGATAGACCTAAATTGATCCTAATCAGGATGCAAAGATGGGTTTCTGGGTCAGTGTTTCCAAAAGCCTCAGTTTCTGGCCATCCACACCCAACAATGTTTTCAAAATAAAGTGGGGCGAGCAGAGTTTCCCAAATGCTCTGTTTTAGGGGCTCGAAAACTCTGGAGTAATATGGATGCTAGGCATAAACGTATGGACATAGCAGAAGAGTACTACTGAGAGCTAGCAGCTTGGCATGGAAAGTCCTTATTGTTTAGTTGCTAAAAGTCCTTATAGTTTAATGTTGTTAAAACTTTAGCTTAATGATGGATGGAAAATCCGGTGCTACAGCGGTGTCTGAGAAGTATCTCAGTCATGTTCAAGTCTGCGTATTCAGTATATTACTTGGCAATTACATAGGGTGTGAATTAAAGCTAATTATCCATAAATGGATGTGGAGGATCGTAAGAAGTGATGACAAGCATCCAGCAGAGCAATGAAAACATTTTAATGTACTGTGTATTTACTAAAGTATTCCCATTGCTTAAAAATATAGAAAACATACTGAAACTATAAACAGGGTGGCTGTTTTAAAGAATTAGGAAACTTTTTGTTCACATTGTAATGCCATCATTATTCTAAAATGTGGCTAAAGAATGTAAAAATGTAATGTAAATCTGAATAGATATACCAAAACCTTATTTACATAGTACTGTACAGATTTATAATATAATATTCACCATTGCCTATTGTCATAAGCTAGACCAGAAACAAGTGTCCAAGCTTCATTCGTTGTTCCACATGCCCCGTTTTGAATGGAAGAAGTGTACAAAATTCCTCAAGTGCAGTCGTTCCACCTCCAGCTTGTGCAATAGGATTCTGAAAGGGGGATGAGCACAATAGACTTAGTGGATGGCAACATGGAAGACTAGATAAAGAAACATTGTGACTGATACAGGTAGGCTGTGCTGCTCAAGGATATTCTCAAACCTAAAATATTTGCTTAGAGATTTGACCTGCCCCAGTGTTAGTGTGAAAAGTTGTGACCGTTTTGCAAGAGCATTTTTGTTTTGATTCACTCTTGCTCCACTTGTTCACACCTTAAAGAGGAGACACTAAGACTAATCATAAGAAAGAACTGCTAACAAGGAGCATATGTTTCTCACAATTAGTTTCGATCGCTCTTCTTTGTCTTGTCTATGGCTAATTTTATTATAATCATATTTTCTGAAAAACAAAAAGGTTTCAAATCATCATCTTCTGGATGTCTCTAGTAACCTGGGCATACCTGTCCAGTAGCTCCCAGTCTTCTCCTCCCCACTTGTCTGTGAACTCTTTAACATTCATGCCTCCAATTCGGTCCATGTCTGATTTGTAAATCCCCACCAGACCATAGCCCTCAGTTTCCCAGAAACCTGTGCCACATTAAATATGTCAGGGTCACATTTTTGACAGGAGCATTAAATATGCTGATAACATCCTGGAGACTCATGGCCCTGCAGAGCTACAGACTTGCCATACTGTCAACACATGTGCCCTTCAGAAGGTGTAAGCACAGAATTTTTCAGTTGCATGTTTTCAGTCTGTTATAGAGTCTGCCTAGCAACAGCAATTTAATGTGAAGTTAATTATGTTATTATAACAGGGAGTAACTGCCTTTTTTCCAGATTATCCTCACGTACTGTAAAGGAGTGTTCAGAGTTAGCATACCCATTAATTAAATGAAAATTTTCAGCATATCTAAAGTACCTCTCTGTTTTCCAACATCTCTCAGGGTAATGTGCTCTGTAACCAATATTCAATGGGTATATGATCTTCAATAAAGACCTGCTCTCTCAGTTTTTAAAATAGTGATGTGTTTTCAGGCAGCACAGTGGTGCAGTGGTTTGCTTTGTTGCGTCACAGCAAGAAGTTTCAGGGTTTCAACTTGCTGGATGACTGGAGCCTTTCTGGGCGTTTACATGTTCTTCCTGTGCAAATGTGGGTTTCTTCCAGGTGCTCTGGTTTCAAGACATGCAGATAAGGTCAACTAGCTACTCTAAATTACCCATAGGTGTGAATGTTTGAATGGTAGTTTGTCTCCGTGTTAGCCCTGCAATAGCTTGGTGACCTGCAGAGTGTACCTCGCCTCTCGCTGAAGTCAGCTGGTATTGGCTCCAACTTCCCCATGACCCTGACAGGCAAGTAAAAATGTCTTTTTGTGTTTTTGATTTTGCTTATTGCGTTCTCACACATGTTGTGTATTTTAGGTTTTGCTGTTGCATTTTATGAGTTGCTGTTGCATATTATGGTTGCTAATATGTTTTGAACTTGCAGGCTAGTGGGTTGAGACTAAAGAACTACACAGGGCAATGGACCATCGGGAGTTGAGAATGCCAGAAATAGATAATTTACTATAGTGTTATTGATTATTAGGTTCTGCTGACTCTTTAACTGGGTAATATGAGTACCTGTGGGAGCGTGTACTGTGGCACCACACTCCAGTCTCATCACAACAGGAGCATATGCCATCTTCCCCTGTACGCAGTGTTTACGCACATTGTCTATTATCGATGAAGGAAAGTGGATGTGCAGGTCACACATGAACAAAATGCTGTTGTCATCCTGAAGGAAGAAATGAATTCAGTAAAAAAAAAAGTCACAGCTGTATGTATGTACAGAAATTACACTTAAATGTAATGAGAGACCCATCCATTCAGTAAGATCCCATACAAACGGTACAGTCCATAACCTTTTCTTTAACTGTTACACTGAAAAATCAATCTTACGTACTTGAACAATATCAACTCCAGCTTGAATTCCTTGCGATTTGGCAAAATGTCCATTAAGGCTTATAAACTGGTAGCTGTTCATGTGCCGGAAAATTAACACAAATCGACCAAAAAAGATTTTAAAAATCTGACTTTCTTGTGTAGATATACAATATGAACATATGTTGACATCATTTTTCTTTTACTGAATGAAAACCATACCTTGGTAAATTAGCATTTTTCAATTCCTTCTCTACATCAATATCAGTGCTGTTGTAGTCTACGATGATGACATTGAAGTTATTGTCTCCTGTGTCTTCATACACTTTCTCCATTTCTCTGATGAAGTGCATGACCCATCTCCCCTGGTTCTTAACTGTTGGAATAAAAGGGAAATGTATGTGATGTGCATATATTGAAGAATTGCTTAGTAAGAAAGTATCCTTGCACATTCTTGTATGGATGGAGAACTTCATATGGTTTCATGCCAAAAGAGTAAATCCAGTACCATGGACCTGACAGCAAGTTTCTGCACTGTTCCTCTGTACAAAGACCACATGCTATACATCACTATGGCTGTTCTTAAATAAGCAACACAAACAGTTGTGCAATATTTCAAAATATTACTAATGTGAAATGCTAAAAGTGGTTCAAATATTCCATCAATGTATAGCAGCACCTCATTTTTCTAATGTATACACATAAAAGACCTTCTGATATATGAAATAATATAGTCAATTACAGAACAAATACGTAGTTACTACATTAGTACAGTACTGAACATTTATAATAATAATAATTATTATTATTATTATTGTTAGTTGTTGTAGCAGCTGTAGTAAAAAAATTATATTGAGATCATAAAAATAACCTAAATAAATCATATTACTCTTTTTTTTGCTAAAAACTATTGATATTTAGTTATTTAGACAGTCTAATAACATATAAGTCAGTAAACCATCAATACAGTGTAAAACCAAAAGTCTACAAACCACCATTAAATCTGAAGGTCTTTGTAAAGAAAACCAAAATAAATTATGTCGGATCTTTTTCAATAAAATTTGAAGACAAAAAATAAATAGAAAGGCAGAAAAAATTACTATAATTTAGTTACACTATAATTTACTACACTGCCTGTCCAAAAAAAAGGTCACCACCTTGATTTAACAAAGCAAATAGGTAAGAGCCGACCATTGGATAATTACTGCATGGATGATTATGTTTCAGCTGGCAACAAGTTATTTAACTCTAACTGATGCAGTGAGTATCTTCTCATTTCTTAAACAATCATGTCGGAAGACACATCCTGTGGTCGTGGAAAAGATGTTAATCTGTTTCAGAAGGGTCAAATTATTGGCATGCATCAATCAAAGAAAGCATCTAAGGAGACTGCTGAAACTACTAAAATTGGGTTAAGAACTGTCCAACACATTATTAAAAACTGGAAGGAGAGTGGGGAACCATCATCTTCACAGAAGAAATGTGGTCAGAAAAAAATCTTGAATGATCGTGATCGGCGATCACTGAAACATTTGGTGAAATCAAATCGTAAAAAATCAACAGCTGAACTCACGGCCATGCTCAACAGTGACAGTAAGAGCATTTCCACATGCACAATGCGAAGAGAACTCAATGGATTGGGAATAAACAGCTGTGTAGCCTTAAAAAAAACACTGATCAGTGAGGGTAATAGGAAAAAAGAGTGATGGGTGCATCAGGGTAAGAAGAGAGGCGCATGAAGTGATACAGCCATCATGCCGAGTGCTCACCGTACAAGCCTGTGGGGGCAGTGCTCTGATCTGGGGTTGCTGCAGTTGGTCAGGTCGAGGTTCAGCAACGTTATGTGTCCAAAGAATGAGGTCAGATGACTACCTGAATATACTGAATGACCAGGTTATTCAATCAGTGAATTTCTTCTTCCCTGATGGCACGGGCATATTTCAAGATGACAATGCCAGGACTCATCGGGCTCAAATTGTGAAAAAGCGGTTCAGGGAGCATGAGACATCATTTTCACACATGGATTGGCCACCACAGGGTCCAGACCTTAACCCCAATGAGAATCTTTGGGATGTGCTGGATAAGAATTTGCACAGCAGTCCGACTGTCCCATCATGTCTACAAGATCTTAGTGAAAACTTAATGCATCTCTGAACAGAAATAAATGTTGTGACATTGCAGAAGCTCATCGAAATTCAATAATAATTTTAATAAAATTCCATTATTTTAATTTTCTTTATTATCACACATACAGGGCACTGCACACACTGACATTTTGTTATCAAATGAGGTAACACCATTTGTCCACTTAAAGGGGCCGGCTCACACTTCACCAGAATCCTCTGCACCAAGTAGCGAGTCACCATTTTCGATTCCATAGACAATTCAAAAACAATTCGACAACATCCTGGCCCATTGAGCGTAAATTGTAACATGAGATTGTAACATGAAGATATTTTTTCAAAGTATTGATATTTTAAATTCTTTTGGCCAATCCATTCCGTTTTCATATGGTTATTCCTTATTTAATGAACCCATGGGCAGCCGTGAAGGAAAGAAGAGATAAAGCATATTTCGTTCAAAGGATGAATGAAGAAAAAGTTTGAGATGGGTTTCAAAGGGATCTCACTAACAGTGAATTCGGAGAGTGTTTGCTGCACAGAGAGCTAGCAGAGTAGTGTGCACATTCTTTCAAAACAAAACCAACGTACTAGATTCTGGGAAGGGTGAGCTGTCCTCTTTAAATGAATCCCTTGTCAGTTTTTCTGCAGTAGGAAGCTTCTCTTTCAAATCTACAGTGAATTTAATTTCTACAAATGAAGCAAGGCAGTCCCAATGAAGAACACATTTACTGAAAACAGTTAAAACTAATGGACAAGATTTTGGATCCATAGCTGTTTTTAACTAGCAGAGTAGATAAGTAACCCTCTGTACTCAATGTAGGAGTCATATAAACATTTTTATAAGTGTGTAAGTGTCTAAAAAAGTCTCATGTGCCTTGTACTCTCCACTGGTATTTGCATATTTCCAAACAACTGAAATATTATGCTCATCAACCCTGAAATATGAAAACACAGAGGCTTTATCAAAAACACAGAGAGCATTGATCTTTGGACTGAGTTCAGGTAAGGATGGATCCTGCGGGTTATAACACTAGTGAAGTCATAAAACCAGTCCTTGAAATTATGCCAAAAAAAAATGGTCATTGTGATGCTATGAAACACTACAGCAGTGCCTCCTATGAGACACAGTCCTAAATGCAACGATTGCTTTACAAGATATAATGTATCTTGATATAATTTGCCAGGAGATTGAGACAAGATTATGTTTCCACTAGAGGGTTTTGCTAGACTGTGCGTCCTTTCTTTTCCCCCCGGCTGAATATGCGTCATTACCTCCAAACAACAGAAACACACATAAGGACAAAAATTCTCCCTTCCTGCTGGATAAGCAATTAGTCAGGAGCATACATCTATTTGTTTATGGTTATAACCTCTTTCTTAATAGTTTCAGCCATATTACAGAAAACAGTTTTGAATTTGAAATGGAAGCAAAAAAACTTATCACTAATTAAACATCACAAAAACCTGGCATTTTAACAGGGGTGTATACATTGAATATAAAGTGTATACACCCCTGTTAACACTGAATACAAAGTGTATACACCCCTGTTAAAATGCCAGGTTTTTGTGATGTGAAGCAAACAAATCTTTAAACTTATACTTCTTTGAAGCATCTTTTGATTCAATTACAGCATTCATAAAGTATTAGTTTAAGGATGTGTGCATTAATGCAATCAGCTTATTGTATTTGAATTGTGATTATTGAATTGATACTTATTCACAATTGAATTGTACAGGTCATACGTCACATTGAAGGTGGGAAAAGTTTTGAAATGATTTATTGTGGTCTCTCATTTTTTTAATCACAAAAACCTGGCATTTTAACAGGGGTGTGCATACATACATACATACATACCTACATACTAGATAGACAGATAGAGTAGTGGTTCAATAGAGCAAAAGAAACAGTATAAATATTCATCAGGAAAAATACTCACTGAAAAGCAAGCTGAAAACATTCATCCATCAAATTGATCAGTACCGTAAGATTTGGGTACCACCCTAATGGAATAAGAGTCTTGTCTGGAAAAAGGAGTATATACTTGAGAAAAAGAAAGGGGAAAAATGTCAGAAAATGTAAGTCTGATATGTCCTCTACTGATTAGTTGAAAAGAAGCTTGAAGGTAACCATTACAGATCAGAGACTCCAAGTTCAATTACTCTCACACACAATCAATTATCTATACCACCTATCTGTCAGGGTCATGGGGGAGCTGGAGCCAATCTCTGCTGACTCCAGGCAAAAGGGGGGTTGCAGGTCGCTGATCTATTGCAGGGCTAACACAGAGATAAACAACCATTCACACTTATATAGAATTTAGAATAGCCGATTGACCTAATCTGCATGTCTTTGGACTGAGGGAGAAAACTCTGAGCGCTCAGAGGAATCCTACAAAAGCACAGGGAAAACATGCATACTCCACAGAAGTGCCCTGGTTGGCAATTAGGTGTGAACTCAGAACCTCATTGCTTTGAGGCAACAGTGATAACCACTACACCACCATTCTGCTTCTCACACACCCACTTTCAGCATCGTTCTCAGGGTCATGATGGCACTGGAGAAACCCCACATGGACATGAAGTGTACATGCACAGAAACATAAAATTAAAATCTGCAATTTAAAAAAATCCATAATGTCCATTTGGGGTTGTTTGCCCAGAATGGTTAGGAACCAGGGTTACATGTAATTACCCAGCACATTTTCTTCTTCTAAGAAAAGAACAGAAAATCTACAAACTTACTTATAATGGATGTCTAATTGTTGATGCAGTCAATATACACTTAAATTGCACATAACTCATAATCTCAGCTTCAGATGCTCCACCCTTTGGTCACAGAGCTTCTGATATTCTTTATAAACTTCTGATCACAAGCTTCCGAATCTTAAAAGTTGGAGTCTGACTGGCTTGCTGAACTTCCATTCTGAATATGTGTCAAACATAGGGACACATTGAGCTTTTTAAAGCAATATAATCACTGCACTAGAATAAGTTCACAGAATACCATCTTTAAAAGTTATTTAAGTTTCATCTGAAACAGAAGTGTGTAAAAGAGATACTTTCATGTGTTTGCAGAGTTACTACATGAAAATTGCCTCTTTCTTTGTAACTAGACAGTTCTTGGACATATTCACTGACAAAATGTACCAGACTCTAGCAAATTATAGAAATCTAGCCTGCAATAATTCTCTAACACTTAAGTATGAGAAAGACATGAGAGAAGGTCTTTCCATCACCCTATTTTCCAACATTGGAGTGATAGCAGGAGCAATTAGGAACGGCCTTTTTGTGCCAGTGGGTTTCCTCACAGCCTTAGTCACTGGATTGGTCTGTATGGCTCTGGAAACACCACTGATTATGTCACAGTGCATCCTAGGATGGTCTTTGAATCAAATCATCCTGCTTGTCACTGGGTCTGAAGAAAGGACAAGGTGTAGGGAAAGCAAGGATCCTAGGGCTGTCTGCAGGGGGTGGTAGGGAGACATCCCCCAGTGATGCTCCACCACCTTAAGATGTTCTGGGATTAAATGAGCAAAACATCAGTGAAGGGTGGCTCCTGGCTGACAAACCTGCAGCTGGCCCAATGGCACTTTCAGAGGTGCGTCAGGCAGAAATGCCCAACAGGTGGAGCCACCTGCGCTCATACCTAGAGAAATTTGCATCGTAGCTAATGGAATTTTTAAAGAAGTTTGCCCATTCAATTTAAAATCGTAATTATAGGACAATCCCAGAGATAATGTAAACAATACAATATAGTCAACTGTTAATTATGAAGATTCTTTCAAATTCTCATTAGATATAATTCTGCATAATTTTACAGCAGAGTAAAATGACACTAATGTGAAGAGTCAACTAATGAAAATAGAAAATACAAAGACTGAAAAGAAGTCAGAAAGATGAAATTCTGGCCGAATATACAGTGCCTGGAAAAAGTATTCATACCCCTTGAACTTTTCCACATTTAGTCAGATTACAACCACAAACTTAAATGTATTTAATTGGGATTTTATGTGATAGACCAACACAAAGTAGTGCATAATTGTGAAGTGGAAAGAAAATGATACATGGTTTTAAAAAATTTTTACAAATAAAAATCTGAAAAGTGTGGTGTGCATTTGTATTCAGCCCCCTGTACGCTGATACCTCTAAATAAAATCCACAGCAACCAACTGCCTTCAGAAGTCACCTAATTAGTAAATAGAGTCAACCTGTGTGTAATCTATTCTCAGTATAAATACAGCTGCTCTGTGAAGGCCTCAGAGGTTTGTTAGAGAACATTAGTATAATTTTTTTTCCAATTCACAATTATGCGCTATTTTGTGATGGTCTATCACATAAAATCCCAATAAAATACATTTAAGTTTGTGGTTGTAACATGACTAAAAGGGTATGAATACTTTTTAAAGGCACTGTAGAAGTTAAGGATTCTGCATCATTGAATTATGGTCACCTCCACAGCACTGCTCTGAGGAAAGAGATAATTGAAATTAAAAACTCATGCATGGGAAAGGTCTTCACTGCTGAGGTTAAACTTTGACAGTATGGGCCTGACAGTTGGGGTCATTTCACTGTGTTTGGCGGACATACACCAAGTCATTAAAAGGTCAACACCACAGCAATGAATGAAACACCTACGAAATGCAGGTTGGAATATACCTCCAGTCATCAGGGGTATTTAATAAACTGAAATGGAATTTCTGGATAAATACAGACCAAGTTGAAAATGGAATAAATGTAGTTGAATCGAATTATGGATGTCTGTGCAGGCTTTTAATCATCCAGATCATTTAAGGTCTTGTAGTAGTAAATTGAAATGATTGGAATTGTTGCAAACACCTTCAGAATTAGTTCAGTTACTCTGAATTATTTGTAATTTTTACCCCCAAAAAAACATTTTGTGTAACACTACAGTAGGTTTCTGACTTGGTGTCCCAGTCAGAAAGCAGCAAAATCTGCTCAGAAACATCCAAGTGTTGACATTTATTGAAACCAGAATTCAAATTTATTGAAATCCGAAATAAACAGATGCAAGACAAGTAACACTGAATTTCTAATGATGAGGAATGGAAGTGTGTGTTCCTCATTCATTTCCTCTTGTCTGCTAGTGTGAACTCCCTAGCTGTTCTTTCCCGCTTCCATGATGTTTTTTTTAACTTGTCTGTTGAATGCACACAATACTGGAAACACAGCCGAAGATCCTCAGCAGATTAAGAACAAATTATTTGATCTGGCTAAAGCCAAACTTAAAAGCAGGTCCCGGGGAGGCAGTAACAGGAAACTATTCAGTCGTTTTAAGCCTGCTGTTCATTAGTGCTGAGGATCCATGTGATTTAGCTGAAATGTGTGCGTGTATGTGTGTGTAGATAGAAGGGTGTGTCTGGATCACATGCACGGAGTGACTGCTCGACTTTGGCTTCAAAGAGAAGTGGGAGAACAGTTGCAGATGCTAAACAGATTGGAGAGCCTCCATATCTCCCAATAATGAAAAACAAAATTTCAACCGCACACTATTATAAGAATTACAATGCAAATAGTTTTTCTTATATAATTCATATGAAATTTGATTCCATCTACCCATCCATCCATCATCTATACAGCTTATCCATTAAGGGTTGCAGGGAAGCTGGAGCTAATCCCAGTTGACTTCAGGTGAGAGGTGTAGTACCCCCTGGCTGAAATTTAATTCCTAGATTAGAATTTAGAAGTAGAATTTTCAGATCTGCCTGGAATATAAGATGGGGAGTTTTGGCACTGGCCATAATGTTTGAGTGTATAACCAGGATTAATTAATGTGAACCTCAGGATTAATAAGCATAAGTTTTTTATGGTTATTAATAACATGTTTAACAGAAGACCGTCATCATGGGTTTCTCTCTCTCTCAATCTCTCCCTCTCTCACACACACAGTCCTTGTGAACCACAAATGTACACTTTTACAGAACACTTAATTAATTAACTCTCGCTTATATAATCAGTTCTATACTGATTGAGGTGAAGAACTCTTCTGTTACCCACAAAATGCATTTTCCTGTCATTATGAACCCTTCATAGTGAACAGTCTACAGAATGCTGACCTGATATCACACAGTTCATCTATATTTGAAGAAGTGTTGATGTCATTTCAGGTTGAAAAGTGCCTTTTATTAATATGTAATATTAACCTTTTATTAATATGTAAGCAATCTAGCATTGAACTGAGTATTGAATTCCCAGTTGGTAATTTATTTATTTATTTATTTATTTATTTTTTTAACATTTCAGTGCATTTATTCTTTCCTTCAGTCTTCAGTAACTACTGGTCAGTAACTTCAGTAACATCCTGGTCAGGATGAAGGATCTGGAACTATCCCAGGAACATTTAGGCCCAGTTTTCACTTGGTTTTATAACATGACATGGGCAATCAGGTCACAAATGGATGGTCAAGAGGAAACCAGACAACTTGGTGAAAACCCCCATGGACCTACAGAGAACCATTTCAGTGTATTCTCATTCATTCCTCAATCTTCAGTAACCTATTGATCCTGGTCAGGCGCAAAGAGGATCTGGAGCCTCTCTCAGAAACATTGGCTGCAACTCCAGAGAATTCAGCATGACACATCAGTCCATGGCACGGCATCATTCACACCTATGGGCAATTTAGCATATCCAATTCAACTACCTGCATGTTTTTGGACAGTGAGGGGAAAGTCAAATGAATACATGGAGAGAATGCAAACATTGCACAGACAGGAACACAAGCTGAGGCTCGAACCAAGGGCCCTGGAGCTGTGAGGCAGTAATCCTACCCACTGTACCACTATGCTGTGTTTTTTGATATGTCAAAAGAAAAATATTTCAAAAGTTTGCACTCTGACTAGACTTCATGCGTATGCTGTGCTCTAAAAGTATATGCTTATATCCTTTCTTGTTCTAATGTAGTTTTGGTTGAGTGCAAGCTTGACAATTTTCAGGGAACAAATCTATATTTTACAGTGCATTTTCCCCAATCATAAATAGCAGCTCAGTCCACATGGTGAAATAATTACTTACCAAAAGTATGGTAACTGATTCTTAACTGAGTGTGAGAATCATGACTGATTCCCTATGTAACCACACTTCATCTTACTGGGAATAGAGCCAAGTCTTTCTGCACATTTATGCTACACAAATGAGATTTGATAAGGCTGATGACCTTAACCCATGTGAAATATCTGATTTTGGCACTCACATTGTATTCCAGAGATCAAAACATCATTTAACGGCACTGGACTGAGACCTCTTGTACTGAGCTCTAGAAATTTAATGCCTTTGAAGCAAGCTGCTTAGACAAAACTTTCAATTGGACCAGGCATGACTAGGAAAGACAGATCAACCTTTCCAAACATCACACTCCCTGTTGTTAGTGCAAACGGATGTTCAAATTTATAGCCAACAAGTGAGAAGCGAGATTATCAAGTCTAGGCCTGCAGGCTGAGGGAGTTTTCTCTGGCCAACACATTTTCCAGTTACTTTGTAATTATGTAGAATCTATAAAAAATAATAATAATAAAGAGAACTGTATATTGTCATATAACCAAGGCCTACTGAAACGTACATTCACCATCCTCTTAAATAGGAACACATTTCTGCAGTTATCTGGTCAGCCAATCATGTGGCAGCAACACAATCCATAAAATCATGCAGATACAGTTCAAGAGTTTCAGTTTACATCAAACATCAGAATGGGGAAAAGGTGTGACCTTTGTGACGTTGATCATGGCATGGTTGTTGGCACCAAATGGGCTGGTTTGAGAAAATTTCACACACATGTCTCAAACATACAGAAAAACAAAACAAAACCTCTTGTGAGTGGAGGGTCTGTGGGCTGAAACACCTTGCTGATGAGAGCGATCAGAGGAGAATGACCAAATTAGTTTGAGCTGACAGAAACAAACATGGTGAGCATCTCAGAATGTGCAACACAACAAACCTTGAGGCAGAAGGCTATAATAGCAGAATATTACATCAGGTTTCACTCCTGTCAGCCAAGAACAAGAATCTGAGGACATCATGGCCACAGACTCACCAAAGCTGGACAGTTGAAGACAGGAAAAAGATAAGGTGATTTTTTTTTCTAATAAAGATTTTATGCACTGTGTTGCTACCCCATGATTGGCTGATTAGATAACTGCATAAATGAGCAGGTGTACAGGCATACCTATTAAAGTGGATGAGTGTATAACTACATACAATACTGTGCAAAAGTCTTGGGAACATGCAAAGAAAAGCTGTAAAGCAAAGATATAATCCAAAATCATAAAATTAAACATTTCTACATTGAAAAAATCTACTATAAAGGGGAACAACCCTTAGTCTTTAAAAATGCATTGAGTGGTCTCGGGTATACTTTATGCAATTTTATTCTGGATTCTGGTCTTTTCTTTAAGGTCTCAAAAGTGGTCTGTTACATAATAACAATTTTCTGTAACATTTACTTTTCATTCGAAAAGTAATGTTTGGAAATCCCAAATGTTTTTTTTTTACTGACCCGATAATACATAAAGAGATGTATAAGAGATGTATTTATCACTAATAAAGTAGATATAAAACATCTACATCCCCATGTTAAAATGGAAGGTTTTTGTCAAGTAAAAAAAAAAAAGAAACCAAGATAAATCATGTCAGCCCTTTTTTCACCCTCAATGTGAAATTAAAAAGTATAAGACTTAAGTGAAACACACTCAAACATTTTTGGGAAAGATAGAAAAACTAATAAGTTACAATAACCTGGTTGCATAAGTGTGCACACCCTTTAATAATTGGGGGTGTAGCTGTGTTCAGAATGAACCAATCACATTCAGTCTCTATGTTCAAATGTAATCATCATACAGCTGCCATCAATGAAATGACTCCGATTAACCCCAAATAAAGATCATCTGCTTTTGTAGGCTTTTCTTTACATCATCTTGGAATGTGACAATGTCTTGTATTCTTCACATGTCTGGCCTGAGGGGTATGGTGGCTATACAGAAGCTCTTTCTCACAAAAAACAATCACCCTAAACTACTAGCAAAATGCATTATGGTCTGATGAGAATTGAAAAAGCTACGAAATTTAATGATTCCAAAAGATATGTTTAACTCAAAAAAGTACATCACCAATATTTTTAGTGCAAAACATGCTAGTAAGCTGAAGATGAAAAGGAATTTCACCTTTCAGCCCAACAGTGACCCAAAGCACACATCCAAATCAACAAAGGAATGGCTTAACCGAAAGAAGGTCAATGTTTTTGAATGGCTGAGCCAGAGTTCAGACCTGAATCCAGTGAAAAATCTGTGGGATGACCTGAGCCTGTGCACAGGAAATGCCCGCACAATCTGACAGCTCTAGAGTAGGAGAATACCGCTAAGTCAAGATGTGCCATGCCTAAAGACTCTAACCCAACCATTCTGAGTTGTGTAATCAAAAGGTGTTTCAGCAACATATTACTTTAGGGGTGTGCACACTTACGCAATCAGGTTATCGTAACTTTTTTATGTGTTTTTCACTTAATTTTCAACTGTACCTTGTAATTTCACAGAGGGTTAAATAAAAGTTCTGACATGATTCATCTTCATTTTTTTTTACTTCACAAAAACCTGCCATTTTAACAGGAGGGTGTAGACTTTTTATATCCACTGTAAAGGAAAAAGTGCCTTTTCATGTTTGTGTTGTGGAGAATACTAAAGAGGTCATGTGACTGTCATGTGGAAGGAGCATGTGGTCCCTTTTCTATTCACGTCTTTACTTGGCATGACTGTATTCACTTTTTGGTGCTGCGTGCAAGAGCAGCAAGTTTTAGCTCGCTAGAAACGGTTGAAACCAAGGCAAACAGCATTTTCTCTGTGAAAATGTGACCCCAGGACAATTCGACTTAACAAGCTCTTACTTAAGCTGTGGTCAGACTAGATTTCTTCTTCATGGCAAAGCAAAATCTGGTGAATATGGACAGTCCTGGTGTGATGTGTTTCTGGAAGTCAAATTCAAGGTCTACTTAAAAAAAGAACGTTCCTTAATTAATTACAAAGTATGAGTAACGTTATGGCTTTTGACCAGCACTGTGGACTGAAATAGAGGCGTGATTGATTATACAATATTTTCTTACAAATTTATTTGGTTCTACTTTCTAGAAAATAGACAAATGAAACCATTATGACCGCGATACAACAGATACCGAAGACAATGGGTGCAGTAAACGCACTATACAGCAGGAGGAAACCTGTACATTCTCAGGTTAATGAACATGGTATTTGAACCGCATGTTTTCAGATCTGTTTTGAAGCAGAGAATAAGCTCATACTTCTCTGTCCATAAGCTAAGGGCTGCTAGCTTACTGGATTGCTAAATAGGG
Source organism: Parauchenoglanis ngamensis (assembly GCA_030014255.1). Lineage (NCBI taxonomy): Eukaryota > Metazoa > Chordata > Actinopteri > Siluriformes > Auchenoglanididae > Parauchenoglanis > Parauchenoglanis ngamensis. The sequence goes on along the minus strand of JAQMYM010000004.1, from coordinate 12,533,078 downwards.
TTGTCATTAGCAGGTTCATGTAGCTGGTTTGTGACTGCTTGTTAGCTTTGGCAACCAATTGTCAAAAATACAGTTGTATGAATGTACATATTGCTGTTGTATAATGTGAAATGGTAATAATAAGCTGTTGCTCCATGCAAGATCCCGCTTTGACGCTTCGGCACCATGCCCATTCAGAAAGGTTTTGAATCATACGTAGAAGGAAAACCAGAGAAAACATTTAACTCTTCAGAAAAGTAATACTTTCTTTGATTTTATTTGCTTTGCTTTTATTTGCGTTGCCATCACCAAGATAATAAATAGGGAAATAAACTTCTGTATAGAAAAGGAGAGATGTTAACTTTTGCTTCATTTGAGATGGTCAGTGACCACTTTTTAACAAGAATGACGACATTTTTTGGAATAAACCATACTGTTGCGAGCTGCAGCACAGGCAGCACCTGTACAAGGCAAATCAAAAACACAAGTTAACACAAAGAGAGAGAGAGAGAGAGCAGGGGGAAAACATGATCGATATGTCCACTGTTTGTGTGAGTCTAAATGACTTCGCTCACTGTATGGCACTGATCGTATGTCAAGGGACATTTAAATGTGCATCATCCTTAAAATGTCAATTTTTTTTATGGCTTAACATCTCACCCATTTACCAAGCTTTTCATGATTAAACCCAGTTCCTCATCAATCCCCACCAGGTCTTCCAAGGAAAAGGTTTGACAAAGTTTCTCATCTAAAAATGGCAAGAGTCTCTAGAAAAACACCCTGGATGCAGTGAAGTCAGCAGATATGAGGATTTCCCCAGGGTGCCGTTTCCCTGGCACGCAGGCCCTCTAGCGGATTACAGGGAGAAAAGAAAGAACAAGTGATCAGACATGTACTCAGAAGTACCCTCTGGCACACAATATTATTTCTATTAGGCCCTTTCTGACATGTTTAGCTAGTAGCCATGACTAAGAGATCAATGAAAGGCTTTATTTGACACAATAAGGACATAAAATCCAGCTGCTGATGGTTAAGATTTTGAGCCTCTAGCAATGAAGACCTTGTCCCCCACCCCACACACACACCACTTAATTATCTAATTATGCCAACCATAAGGAATGAATCAGTTAAATTCTGGCTCCATGATGGGACAGTCTGAGCAGAAAGAACAATTACTCATTCATTCACTATTAAAACCATTACGAGCCACTCCCACTATGGAAAGTCAATTGTGTTTGGACTCAAGGGGTACACAGGACAACCCTAGACACAATTGCAACTTATGTATTTTTCAAAAGTATCATTTATATGGCAAATGACACCATTACACAAGATATATCAATATTAATCTTCATGATGGTGATAGAACTATTATCTAGAGTTTACATTACTATTTACATTTATTTATTATTGATCTAGCACTTTTTCCAAATCTGCTACAGCTCAACATGATAAAGCATCAAACAATCTATCACCATTAGTGAATTAACTAGAAATCAATAGCTGAAGACTCACAATCTATGAACAGGCCATGGTCAATATGTACACGTCTAATCGGGAATCAAAAAGCCGCTTGGATCTATAATGTTCTAAACTTATTTGCAACATGATAGGAAAGGAAACATCATCCTGCTGAGCAGCGAGTAAGCCTCATGATCAACAGCGAGCCTGCCTCTGAAGATGGGCTGTTTCACTACTTCAGATGCTCAGTTAGATAAGCCAGAGCTAAACAAATCCTAAACAGCTCTCTGTAGTCTGTATGTGTAACTTAGCAGAAGCCAGTGTACATAATGCATGTAATTTACTTGCTTCACTTTACTCTTTTTTTTAAAAAGAAAGATAATTCTTTTATTAATTTATGATATTTTGCTTGTATACAGGACTTTTTTTTGTTTACTGCAAAATACTCACCAGATTTGCTAAAAGTACAGACACTGAACTTCTAGAGTCTTTTTAAAGAAATAAAGCGTTTTTGGAATGATTTTCAACAAGTTCTTTTTTCCCTTGCAATATAGTGTGACCGTTATAATAATAATCATTTAAAAAAAAAAAACACACGTGCGAGTTGAATCCCAGACGTGCATGGAGAGATTCCACAGTTTTTCGGTCACGCCACAGCCCTGTTAACAAAATACACTGTTGCGCAACAATTGTATGTTGTGGTGTGATGAAAACATTGTCCGAAAGAAAAAACACTGCATTAGCTGATTGTTGGCGAAATGCAGGTTTTTACAAATGGTAGGTTAAGATCATTATTTGAAGCCTGTTTGGCCAAACACAGACATTCAGTACTCCAAGATCTGTCCCAATACAAAGGTACCAACATGACCAACAAGAAAAAAAACTAGCAGGCTGAGAGAAGAAACAATCTGTTAAACAAAACAAAAGAAAGAAACTTGTTGTATAATGATGGACGTCACAGCTCCTTACAAACAAATCAATATGTTAGCATGTTAGACTTTTTTTTTGTTTTTGATATGTGGGGGGAAAAACCCTGGAGTTTACGCTTTTATTTAGCGTAATAATATAGAAAGTAATATAGAAAATATTACTAAACAGCCACACAGCACATTTTACTTCGTGCTTTCCTTATTGAACTGTTGATGCTAAAATACTTGCCCTCTTTTCTACTTGCTTATATTTGCTCCTCAGTGAATTGGTTTTTGGGACAACTACATTGTAAACATTGGCACCTCGGCCTAGTGTTCCTGATCTGCATAATAATACAGATCCTGGAGCACAAACTACAAATGTACCTCAATAGCCAGCTCGTAGAAACAAATTCTGGCCGTATTCTGATTGCCTTACCTGAGGAGAGGGTGTAGATGTCTAACGCATGCGCATGTGCAAGCTGTGCTTGGGGCCATCCACCCTCTCCAGCTTCTCAAAATGCTTCCTGGCATTGCGGATGTTGATGAGGGTCGCGGCAGAGGCTAGAAAAACAGGAAGGGAGAAAAAGAAAGTGATACCAGAATTCTACTGTTGCTGTAAAAAACAACCATCATAAAAAAAAATCCAATTACTTGTGATGCGAATGTCTAGGACTGAGTCAAGGTGAATGTATGTGTGATTTTAAAATTACCCACAAGAATTCAAAATCAGACACACAAGTACATTCCTTACACTCTCTCACTTGCGCACAGACACGCGCACACACAGGAAACGGGCCACGATAACCACAGAAGTTTCACTTACGTATGGAAGGGTCAGACATGATCACCATGACGTAGGTGTTGGAAGTGAACACGTCAATGAAAGCAGCAAAGTTGGAGTTGCGCACTTCCATGCTCTGGAAGGAAGCAGCCAGTTTACTGTGGGATCACAGACAAAAACTAAATGAGTTCGGCGTCAAAACCATCACAGCGTTTATGAGTGGCAGTGAAAGCAAATACGAATGAAAAGAACACAAATGGTCACCTGCAGCTCAGCTTAAACTGTTTAATAATGTTGCTGATCTTCTCAAAGCGGTGAGCGTCTCGTTGCTCCTTGCACTGATAGTGAGAGATCACCTGGGAAGGAAGGACAAAAATGTAGGTGAGAATTGTAAATGAAAAAAACGCAGTTCCATGCTGACCTTTCCATGCTATAGACTGGTTTCTTGTCGCCAGGTTTTTGTGACTCCATATATCGAAAATATATGACTGAACTGTTGCTACAGCAGATCACCCTTTATTAAATGAAGCCAAAATCATCATTTGTTCGTCAGATTTAAAAACGGATGTAACCGAGACAATGTTCTGCATCTTTTCAAGCCCATATTTCATTACTATGTCTAAGGCTTCATCTATGCAAAACTGTAAAAGTGGACTTGAAAAAGCAATACAGTAAGCCTTGATGAAAAGTAGAACAGTGTGTCAATTTCATGACATACCAGAAAGGTGGCTCTTTCAAAAAGCAGGACCTCATCCGCCTCAATGATCTGGGCAAAATTGCGCAAGTTGGACTCGAGCTGCTGCACATTTGGGATTAGCTGATAGACAATGCTGGACCATGCCTACACACA